>CANTFL010000469.1:0-75860 GCA_947650285.1 Hyaloperonospora brassicae | reverse complement strand
TACCGTGCGAAAGCGGTCATCAGCGACGACATTGAGTCGTCCTAGCTTATTTTCGACGGAGAAGTTATACTCCGCGAAGAAAGACAGCCACCTCGCCATCCTTTGTGAGAGGTTGTGGGCTGTTTACGGCCGTGCGTAGTGACGCATGGTCCGTATAGATAACAAACGGTCTATCTCCGAGGAGATAGACACGAAACTTGTCCAGTGCGTACTTCATGGCAAGGAGTTCCTTGTCATGCTCTGGGTAATTACGCTCATCTGCCTGCAGCTGACGCGACTGATAACAGATGACGCGCTCCGCGCCACCTGTCTCAAATTGCATCAACGTACAGCCGATCGCAAAATCGCTGGCGTCACAGACTACATGAAATGGTCTGTCCTGATCTGCAATCTCCACGATCGGCGACTGCATCAAGCTCCGCTTGATACCTTCAAAGGAACGCTGGCACTTAGCGTTCCATGACCACTTGACATTTTTCTTGAGTAAACAAGAAAGATGTACCGTCATTTCGGCGTAGTTGCACGAGTACTTGTGCAAGTACGACGCTAGTCCAAGGAACTTCCTCAGTCTCTTAACATCGACTGGCACTGGCCGGTCGTTGATCGCCTTGATCTTTTCGGGATCAGGTCGTACGCCGTGTATACCCTCGATGCACCCAAGAAGTGGTATTTCGCTAGCCGCGAATATACACTTTTTGAGGTTGGCATACAACTTATGCTTGCGCATAAGTTGAGGGACCTGACCAACGTGAGTTCTGTGAACTTCAACGTCCGTCTTTCCGTCCATAGCCCGGCTATGGACGAACACATCGTCGAAGTAACTCGGTGCAAAGTCCCGCACCGGTCTCAACAGATTTGTGACACATTTATTGAATGTTGCAGGTGCATTGCTCAGCTCCTGTGGCATCACTAGTTACTACTACAGTATAACGCTGTGGATTGCTCGCTGCTGTGCACGGCATGACCCGTTCACGCATGAGGATCTGATAGAACCATACACCATGTTTATGGACAAGAAGACGGTTCTCTAAGACATACCATCTATGATCACGCCCTTCCTTGGTATTCGCGTCTGAGCCGGTACCATTTCAGCATTCAACTTGTTGAATGCGTGCACTATATGTCATCCCCTTGTGACCTCTCGCACACAGAAGGTCGGAGAGCTGTGATGGGAAGTAGAGTTCCTACCATGGCCCACTGAAAAGCGATAGGCAAATAATTTGTTGATCGCTATCACCCGTTAACGAGGCAGTAGTCGATGCTACATGACACAGTGCTTCGAGACCGGTTTGAGGTCGCTTTCGTATCGAATACCATTATCTTAGGAAAATAACATAGTACGGATTCAGGAAATACACCCTGATATCGATCAAATTCTTGCAGATAGAGTTTGCTTGATTCGACTCCCAGGATTGGAGGAGTGGATCGCTCGAAATAATTCATAAGATCGAGGACACGTCCGTCCATAGGTAAGCTGCTGAGAATCCACCATGGATGACCGAAAATGGTCAGCGTACTCGTCCTCCGCGACGATTATGCAGATCTACTTGACCTTGTCACTGCGCAGATCTCGCAATAAATGTTTCGGTTCTAGCGTTGGTGATTGAGTTATCTCCGAAGGTAACTTTGGAGGCACAATCAGATCAAGTGCATAAGCGCCTACGCTTGATCTGCCATTGACCAAGACGTTCAATGCATCAGTTACTTCCTAGGAACATATATAAACAGGATTTTGAGGGCTTGTCCGCCCAGGTTTCTTAGAGACATCTCTCACCAAGTACCTCTTGAGAAAAAATCATATAAAGAACATTGGGGATTATTCCCTCGACGTTTTCTGACTGTGGCGTGCAACCACAGTCAGGTCCTGATTCACAGCGATAGACCATACTGTCGATCATGGGCAACCGCGTTGTCGTTTTAAAAAAAGGGTTTGCTCTTTCTACGATGTTGCCCGCTAGGCAAGCATACATGTCTTGGTCCACTCGACTTATTCGAGCGGTGAACTTTCGGCGCTGCCTGTATTCCTTTACAGCCGCCGAGAGCTTGCTTCAAGGTGTAGAGATCAGCTACACTGTGATCGTGTGCAGTCGTGCTAACGACTGTGCCGTACGTGAGGCCACCGTATTCACCCGCAGTACATCCACACGCTTGTAGACTCTCCGAGACGTTCATCAGATGGCAGGCATATTCACGGATCGATGCTGCCAGCTCACTCCTGGCTTGTAACTTCTGAGTCAAGGTAATCCCAGGAAGACATCGAATTTATCATCCAGATCCACAGTACGATGAAATCATCATCATACTGTTCTTCCTCTAACGTGCAGTAAATTTCCACTACACGCGTCTTAACGGTGATCGATGCGCCTGTAGCAAGGCGCGCCGTCATCCTCGTGAGAGGGATGTCGCGCTTAACGAACTTGAGCCCACGCTCCTCCAGTGACGGGCGACGAACAAAGTTGTTTGAGATCACACAGTCAACCAGAGTACGAAGTTACATATCTTTTGTCACTTCTAACTTCAAGGTGATGAGTCATATCTATCAGAGGTGCAGAGTCACACAGTGACCGTGTATCTGGAGCAACTTTCGTCAAGAAATTTGCAAATTCTCTTGAGGTCGCTGGATCAGGACGTCGCTCAGACCCTACTGACCCCGTCCATTTTTTGATGGCTCACTTCGTTGTTGCGGTTTCGCATCAGCGTTGGACCGACGCCTATTTTCCATCTTGGCGAATGGTTGATCGTTTTGCTCAGTACTGGTCGTGGGGCAGTACAATCATAAGCGTAGTGTCCTAACTTCTAACAGCTATTACACTTCTGAAATTGATTGTTGTTTGAAGAGCGAGGCTTCTCACCTCAACATAACAGAGATCCAGTTCCGGACCTCAGGTCTCTTGTTGTCTCGGTGAACGATACGAGATCAAGCTATCATGATCCTGCATCATGCTAAATTCCTTGAGATCCACAGCTGAGATTCCTTGCTCAAGCGTAACTAACTCCAAGCGGAACAGCAGAATAATCTGTGAGAAATTGCCAAAACACAGTAATCAACGTGTGTTCATGTACTGGGTTAGCAATTATACTACTCGCGAGGAGTCGTATATACTGAGCGTAAGCTTGCACATTACGCTTACTCTGTTTAAGTTTCAGGAGCTCCCATTGATCCCTGAAATCAGCCCGTGGCGGTTCAACCGTCTTTTTGAGCGGGGTCTGAACGGCTGCTAACGACTGGTACGCATATGGGTTGCTCATTCCCAGCACTAAGGCCCAAGTCTTGGCACTTCCTGCTAAGTGGGATTGAGCAAATGTTGATTTCATTTGCTCATCCTCGATGCGACGTCCCAATATGGCTCTGTCTAATTTGACAAACCATAACAACTGGGAGTCTCCCTCGCCTCCGCTGTACTTGGAGATTTCAACCTTCAAGATTTCGGGCGACGCGTGTGCGTCGTCTCAACCACAGCAACATCAAATTGCTGCTGTCTCAACAACTTTGTCTGTTAAGCATCTAATTCTCTCGAGTTCTCGGCCAATTTAGAGCCATCCTGGTGACGCATGGCTACCTTGTCTTTCGCTGACAACTTCATTTTACACGAACCTGGCTATACTTGTATGTTATTGGTCTCCCTTACGAGGCTCGAACATAGCGCTAAGAGCAGCTTCGCCTACGGTACCAATTATATGTCCTACCGCGGCCTTATCGATGACACTCAAATAATTATATCCTTCGCGCTTTGCGTGGAGCTTTTCTCGTCATCTAACATGTTCATGCTGACTGAGGTAGTCGTGGTCGCTGGAAGGGATACAAAGTGATACTAGGTGTAACAGGGTACGCTTCATATCAGATGACTAGCAAGACGCTGTGAATACTCGACACAAGGTTGCCTCCTTTAACGTACACGTGACAAGGAAGCGTAAATGAAGCAAATAGAACAAGAAGTCTCTGTCAAAAAGAAAAAGTCAGAAAAAGTATTTAATATTGTTAAGATTTTTAATGGGTAAGTCTTTGTCTTAATCTAACTTAATTAAGCTCTAATCTCATGTGTGGATCTCTTGCTCATTACCCATTGCGCGCGTCCAACAGCAATAGGTAGTTAATTTGGTAGATGCAAGTACATCAACCAAAAGTGGATCACCTAGCATACTATCCTCGGGGGTAATTTTCCGCCAGCATCATCTCTTCTCGAGTAGTGTTAATTGAGAATTATCTATACAGATAATACACAGATATTGATACATTTGTATCATTCTGTATGTAACGGAATCATCCGTATAGGCTACGTGAGATACATTTCGTTCAGCAGCTTTTTCTTGCGTGCTTACGAGATTAGTCTTGAATTTTGCTATATAAATTTACGAATGCGTCTTTTGATGGAGCTCGCAACGTCAATTGCCTGTGTGATTAAAATTTACATGCAAGCATCTGATTATTATAAAAGTGCAGTTCGAGGCTAAAGCCGCAAACATCGTAAAGCTCTGCTTTAATGAATAGTAGTCTATTTGTAGGGAGATCGGTGTTTATACAGCCGTTTAACAACTTACAATGAGGCTGGAAGTTTCGGCATATGATCACCATCTTGTATGTCTTAGCTAAACCTCTTCCACACTCAAACTCTGGGATTCATGTCGAAAAAAGCTAGTCAAATTCAGATTGTATATACACGAGACACTTTCTTCAGCCTGGATTATTGGCGTATTTTGAAAGGCCTGGTACTCATATCTGACGCTCGCTGCACTTTAAGCGTGCGTATTCAAGAAATTAAACTCCACAACGTAACGATACAAGCACAAAACGGCTTGCCCTTTTCTTCTCAATATCGCACATCTCGTGCGACTTAACCCTGTTATTTACGTGCACGAAAAATTATCATTGGAGCGCTTCGAGTATCATGGCCATAACATGGATCTTTTTCGTCGTTTCAAAAGGAGAGAGGCAGATCTGTCTAAACAGTAAGCATTGCAGTGTGTTGCAGTTTCTTTATTTGGATGTTAACGCCAATACTCAATCGAGGTCGATTGTCGTACGAGGCTGGCCATCTTTGGTGGCGCTCTCGGTATGTCTGGCTGGGTTGCGATAGCTTAGTGTCAGTCGTGTCTATATCATTTTTATTCCTCTCAGATGCCATAAGTTCTATCATGCACGGGGAGATATAACATGTCGTGATAAAAACCTCTACGTGACTGCTTGCGCAAATTCTTGAATTAATTTGTGCATTTTGTGCCTATTAAATGGCACTTGAGCGGGACGCCGACAGTCGTAAAGGTCCCTCTTTATGTCTACCGCCCGCGCAACCCGAGGATTCCTCCATTTGTTAGCTACCGCATAAGTATACAGAGACAAGCCCACGCTTTCTTTTTCGCTGTTCGTTCACCTGCACGCCTTCTCTCTTACGTCCCTTCCGGGCGTTGCTGTGACTCGGTCTTACTCCTCCGACAGTTTTGCTACCTAGCTAGTTAGGCGCCTACCGTCTCTGCTAAAGCTCATCCTTGCTACGTGACTTGAGTTCGCGCTAAGTCTTTGTCATAAGGTTTCGAATGGGTTGGCCTCATATACCTTTAAAGCACGATAATAGCACCGAATGGTGTTATTTGCTACACTTGTTCGGACGCTAGGCCGAACGGGCGTGGTCCATAAAGTGTTTATCTTACCTGGAGTAAGCAGAACACTCAGAGGTAGGCTGTAACTTTACTTGGTCCGGGTATTGAGGCACCTTTCAAACGGTGTTTGCCTAGGTGTCCCCGAAAATAGATCTACGGCTTCCACGTTCCCCTTCCCTCTTATGGTTTCTGGATATTTTCTATCGTCTCTGTCGTGTGACTGGTTCCTGCGGTGAATAGGTGGTACTTTCCATCTGGTGAATCCTCGTCCGTACCGCTATATGGTGTTCCGCGGACATAGCGGGGTGCTTCCCATCTTACCCTTCTCGACTGCCCCATCTTCAGCTGTCTCTTTGTACATCGCCGGTTCCATTTCGTCGTCACGTCGTCCTTTCTATTGAGTAGGGGCAGTGGCGGTCCACGGAATACAAAATGGCGTCAGGCCTGACAGACAGCCTCCTCTCGAGTAGGCTTTTCTCGCCCGACAGACTTATCTTTGAGAAGTCTGAAAGTCGCTTGCTGAACCCTAATAGCGCTGTGTGTGATGAGTGTTGTGCCACCCTGGCATACGTGACTTAAGAAGTTTCGCCTGAGATTTTTCTGCGGATGTGGATATCTGCCCGTGGTCTTTCGTCCACGTTTTCCGGAACGAAAATCATGACGTTTCTTAGCTCGGTCACTCAATTGCTTTGTGGACAGAGAGCCTTGCGCATTTATGGCTCTTAAATCCAATAAGAAACGCTTGGATAAGCTTTTTACGAACAGATCGGGAGGTATGTACAAATTCAATGGGAATGAGTGTATTCATCGGCGGGCGCGCTTCCAACGACAAAACTTACTCTAAATACTCTCATTGGTACTACTTTGATCTTCAGCGCCTACCCGAAGACGTTTCTTATAAGATCATTTATGACTGGTTTGCCCACCTGGGCACCCCGCCGATTTATATTACACCGGATCAGGTGACCATTGGTCTACGCTCTCACAACCGCCGGGTATACTTCAGCCAAAAGTCGCCTCATCCATCTGTTATACTGCATAGGCGCACCCCTCTCCGCCAGATACAGTTCACTGGTAAACAATTTGTTGTGGTGCTCCATCGATTAAAAGTGTATGATCGCACCATTTTACCATTTATTGCATTCTTACGTGCGAAAATTTAGTCGGGCTGCAAGGTTCAAGCTCCAGCTTAATTCACGTAACCGGCTGACAAGGACGCTTTGCCTGCTTTTGACAATGACAGCGACTCGGACGACAATAGTTCCAAGCTGACTTCCCCGACCCTAAAGATGCGCCGCATAGTGTAGGTACATCTGGCTCAGATTTTGGCTATTCTGGTGCCACGTATGGAATAGAATGGTCAATCACGGTCGGTCTAAATCTATATGGCCTAATGGATCAGTACCTGCTTTTCGTTCGATGGTAGTAACCCAAATTCTTTTTCTTTCGCCCGTATCGAATGGGCCAATTGTTTGGTCTTCGGGCCTTTCCTACAACGGGTTGTTCAGCAAGCGACTTTTCTTTTTTCACAATTTGAATATCCGTTCTTTTCTCGGTTTATTCCCACGAGTGGCTCAGCAAAGGGGCGGGCGGATCTATCCTTCGGCTTAAGACGTCCTCCTTTGGGATCGATTGCTCGATCCTCCCTGTCCGGTCATTTCATCTGTGGAACTTGCTGCAGTTCCCAAAAGGATTCTAAATTCGCACGTTTACCAAGGCTCGGAGGAGAACTTGACACTTCACACGATTTAAGCTGTGATCGGTGCGCTATTGCGCAATTTTTGACTCTGATCCCGATCCGGATACCGTAATGTCCACGGTCAAAGCCCAATCAAGACTTTTGCGTGTTCTGTTAGACACATAAGCCTCTGGCAACTTTTACCACATCCGCGCGAAGGTTTTTATTCATGCAGTGCTTCGAGCCGCTGCAACGCGCCGTTATTCTTCGCCGGACGACGGTGACTTTTAACGCGTCTTGGCACCTTGTATAAATAAATGACTGCCTTTGACCATCAGTCAGTTCTCAGCCAGCTTTGCCAGGATCAGGACCACTTCTCGGGCCAAAATAAATTGACCGATTTAAATATCGCCCTCCAAATCACTACATTCAGCATCTACATGGATCCCGTTAAAGTAGACTCCATCCTTGGTAAGCTAGCCTTGGGCCTGTCCCACCCTCTTTGGATTCTTTGGGACGACAAGTCCTTGGCGTCCATCACACTTTCTTCACTTTTGGAGCGAATTTTATGTGCTGAGGTCTTTGCTGGTCTATAAGACACTTTTGCCTTTCTAAGGGAGCGAGCTACTGCTGTGTACCCCAGCCTAACGCTTTACTTATAGTAGCCTAGGTCCCTAAGGGCATTTAAATTAACCCTTATGGCTGCAATGCCATCACGCTTTCGACCATGTACAAATTCCCAGCAATTTTCACATGGCCGGCCTCGAAGAGACCCGTTCCACTGGATGTCAGAGCTTTGATAGGTTCAAATACCTCTGGCAAACTGCTTCCCGGCCAAATTAAATTTTCGGTCACAAAAAACATAAATTCCTTCATTGGGCTGGCGGGTGTGGGATTTTTAAATTCCAACAATTCCAATTCGTGATATCCAAGGTGTTTCTTCCCTCTACACCGGTCTTGCGATGCTTCTCTCCCGCTATTTACCGGTTGCGAGAACGATGGATTCTGTTCGTACTTATATTCATGTGGTATATGCTTCTGCCTCCCCGAAACACCGCCCAAACTTTTTTCGGCCCTACATCATCACTTCGAGGATGCCACCCACCACATTGTTTTTGGACACTTCAATAAGGTTCTTTCTACTCAACTGGATTAGAACCGTTCTACAATAAGGGCCCACCTTCGATATCGGGACAAATTGCTTGTTTGGATGTCGGCATTATGATTGGTCGACCCCTCGCGATTTCAGCATCCCGACATTCACGAGTTCACCTGCCCGACCCGTGCTTTTCGCGTTGACTATTTTTTTGTAGATTGTGGGATTTTTAGCTCCGTTTCTCACACTGTTTTCCACGATTATAGGGCTCAGTCTCGAACGGGGGATTGCATTGAAATATCCTTTCGTCTCGGGTCCAAAACCTTATAGCCACCGGGCCGTAGTACTTGGAAATGCCCTTCATGGGTTACCCATTTGACTGAGTTTCAGGAATATCTACATACTTTATTACTCCGACTTGCTGCATCGTTTAATATGGTGTTTCGAGACTCTAATTCTGCATGCTTGTTCGATGAGCATAAACGGCAATAAAAAATCTTTTCTCGCGAATTATTTCTTATCGAAAAAATCCCGACTATGTGCTATCAAAGTTATCCTTACAACAGTTAATAGACTATAATATCGGCAGACTTTCGACCCTGTGATGAACCTTTCAACCGATTTTGTTCCTTCTTAGGCGACTCTATCTAAAAAGTTTGGGTAGACCGTGCTTTTAGCTTTTCGGCGCAAATTTGCCTCCGTCTTTCAGGCTACTAAGCGTTGCTCCAAAAAAGTTCGATCCTCCAGACTGTTCACAAAACATCTATTCCTGTACACTCGGAGGATGATTTAGAATCTGCCTGTTATATATTTAACGAATGTTGTTTTGGTACATACAGCTCGCCTTCCCGCAAATACCAGCATGCGGTCTATTTGGGACCGCATGGGCGTTTTTCAATCGATAAAGCACTAAACCACGCTTATCTTAGACATACCGGGATTACTTGGACAGCCCCTGAACAGTAAACGACTCCTTTTGAGCTTTAATCACACCGCGCTTGGTAATACGCCAGGCACCCTGATGACTTGCCACTGATTTACTACCACGTCAACTTGCGCTTTTAAAACCGCATTTGTACGGTGGTCTACGGCGCCCAACTATTTTCACGAAGGCAAGATGACTAAGTTCCAGCGACGAGCTTAATTTTCAATTCTCTATAAAAATAGCGACCGCAAAAGCCATGAAACCATCGTGCAACTTTTCTCCTTGGTGTGGACGCAAATTCGGGGCCCAAGATTTTGGCTCACCCGCTTGGTTTTTTTTAGGCTCTCTCTTGCATTTGGATCAATATGGGTATGTGCCGGGGCGCGATATTCGGACTGCACCATTCGGTTCCAAACGCTTGCCATCATCTATTCCGATTCCTCTTCTCCGGATGGGGCTATTTAACTGGATTTACTAAAGCTTTTGATAGCGTTGCTTGGACGGCTTTAGACGTGGTGCGAATGCACTTGAGGTTCAAGTCTACCTGTCGGCGTTGGATACAAGTTCATAATCGAACACAATTATTCCTTTTTATTAAACGGCTATCATTTGGATCCTTTTGACACATTGGCTGAAGTTCGTCAGGGCGACCCCTTATCTCCAGCGTTATTTGTCTTTATTAATTGATCCTTTCCTGAATTTTCTTCGTGTCAACCTACAAGGTAAAAGAATCCGCTGTGATTCTACGACGCATTTGGTGATTAATATCTCAGATGACTGTACCGGTGTGCTACACGACCTCCTCGACATTAACGACTTTATCGGTTACGTCAAGACCTTTTATTCGGCGAACGGCATGCGGCTTAGTAAGGCAAAGAATGTGGTGCTGCCATTTCGGCCCAAATCTGAGACTTCTGAGCCTCTTCGTCTCGACCTCGAACAATTTAAAGTAGATGTCGTGGATACCTGTGGGCGGACTTAGTTTCTTAATATTTTCTCTGGACCTCAGCTTTACCCTGCCGCCCGGCTCTTACATTTGCTGGCCGACAGGCGGACGCGCTCTTCCCTTGGTCTCACCGCGCGCGCACCCTTCGGGGTCAAGTAGTGATTTTGCAGCAATTTTTATACCAATTCTGTTGTACTCGATCAGTGTCTGTCACGTTCACACAACTATATTTCATGATTCAGTCACCCACCTAATATCGCACTTTATTTGCAAGATAAGTCCAAAATTGCTTTGTCCGAGGACTGGTAGCTTCTGTCTTCTGGGCAAGGCAACTTAGGCCTTACTACGGTGTGCGACATGATGTGTGGCTCACATGCCCATATGCTCTGCAAAGTTATTTTGGCGACCAGGGCTCACGCTTGTATGGTCCTTCTTACGTTGATGGATACTGTCATTCGCGTATATGATCAAGCTATCTCTTTATATGACCATGATTTTGACATATTTTGTGCACCACTTACGACCGGCCCAGGTTCTCCACTGTCGTCGTTACCTTGCTGCTGATCAGCTTTCGGGCCCTATTGGCATCAAACCCTATTTTGTAAGGCATACATGTCTACGCCTATCGGTCCCCCGCATTAATTATAAGTTTGCCAAACTTACCGCGCCAGTGCATGTCAATACTGACCTCACCTTAGCAACTACTGGACGTCCATTGTCTGACAATTACCGGCGATCCGTAATGACGACGCTCTTAGCCGAGCTCGAACCTTATCGGCCATATGTTTTGTTTCAATCTTGTGGTCCTTTACTTACGGAGAGGAATCTCTTTCTTTATTTCCGCATTTTTAGCAGGTGCCGAGTCTCTGGTGTTGGTTCTAGGTCAGATTACTTGGCTTATATCCACTGCTTGTTAGAGCCTTTATGTCCTTATCCTATTGGCTCGATTCGAACGCCTCACTATTTCAGCGTCTTTCATTGCTTGCGTTTTTAATGCTTTTAACATGGCTCAACCCATTGTGGCGCGCATTCGAATTCTTATTGCCAATCCGTCCACCCGGTGTTGCCGTTGTCACGTTTAGGCCTAGACATGGGCCCACCGTCTGCTTTGGGGAAAGGGACTTTAAGATGAGCAAGCATCTACTGCCGGTTATACCGACTTCCCTTAACGTCTCCAGCACAACGCTTTTAATCTGCTCTACCGATTACAATACCTCCGCGGGGCTGCCATTCTTTGTCATCATTGATATGGTGTTTTGGAGACGGCGCCTCATCTTTCTTGAAACTGTTACTTCGCGACTTATTTCTAGGCCTCTTTGATCAACCGTGTTACACCTCTGATTGGTTCCCTGCTTGACTGGCGGTCGGTTTTGTTCTACCAGGTGGAGCCGACACCGGATGAGCATCTGACGTATGGATATAGCCTTATAGTTCTTTTTTATATTGTGTTGGCGGTAATCCTTCGCTGTCTTTTATTTCATCGGAATGGTGTTTGGTTTGATGACGCTGCGGCGAACCTTCTGGGTCTTCAATCTCATATCTACGCTGTAATCAATATCCATACGGAATGGTTTCCACAAGAATTGGCCATCCGCAGCTAACGTCATTTCAGTTTTACACTACGGCTCCTCCATACTTTGCATTCGGCTTTCCATCCACGGCAGTTTCAGCCTCCCGGTTCCCTGCCTATCGGAGAACGCCGGGTTGACCTGGTGATGCGGAATTTTTAGCCGTCCCTTGGCATAACGTACTTCATCGGCAGGCTACTCCGGTTCCGGTATCGGCCCTCTATGCCGTAGCCTATTTGCGGACCTCTCTTCTGGTATGCAATGGTTGAATCCGCCCTGCATGAATTTTCGGCTACATTCTCTGCGACGCGACAGTTGAATTTGTCCAAATTTCGTCTTCGCATTGGACATTGTCTTTTGCAGTTGCCTCTGGCATGGGTCGTTTCTATCGATATTTTTATTCTGGACCGTATCTTATTGCTATCAGCGCCTGTTTGTGGCCACAGCTTACGCCGATTTAATTCACGTATTGCGCAGTCATTTTGAAAGGAATCGGGTACTACCGATATGCTGTACCCCCAACGCCTCCGCTTACTACTGTTGCAGTACTACTTCTAACAACCCCTCTGGGCGGTTTTCAGTATGGACCCCAAGCGAACTTGATTTACGGACGGTCCTTTTTCGTACCAGGGTTAAAAACTACTCCTACACAACTATACCCGGAGGTGTTTACCGCATGAATTTTTTTATGATCAAGCCACTGTTGAGGGCGGATTGTGATGCCGCGCCACAAACGCAACTCGTGGCGCCTAACCACTAAACCGAAAACAAACTTTTCGTGCGCTCCAGCGCCAACATGGGTTGTTCTGGCTTTTACAAATTGTCTTCGCATGCAACCGGACACTCTTCACTCCCATTCGCCGGTCCCGAACTTCTGACCGTCGTGGTTAACTTCGCTTCTTCACTGGTTTCTCTTACTCTTTTTTATAGCTACTCATTCATTTTTACTATCATTTTTTTTACTGGGCTACTTATTGAGTATCGCTCCTAATATACCTCCCTACCTTGGACTAATGAAGTACGGTAACAAGGCTTTTCAATCGATTACAGTGTAATAAAACTTATTTCCCCGCGCATCACGAGGACGCACAAGAAATGCACATTGGCATTCCACACAGTTGTCAACTTTTGAGGCATGGAATTTTACGTACGACGAGAGAAATGAACGTAATTAGAAGCTTGACCACGTACATGTGGTAACGACCATTACGAATAGAGCATGGGTGCTACACGTACCAACTTATCTTGTGGCAAGAGATGGGCCTCGATAAATTGATAATGAAGAGCGGCGAGTACGATGTATGCTGTAGTATACATCATATACGCTCACGGTTTCGAAAAATACCTCAGAAAGCACACCAGTATTCTTGTATAATTACAGCTACTTATTTTAAGTCGTTCATAGAATAATATACAAGTAGAGAATTGAGGAACTTAGAAAAAAACCAGGTTTATACGAACAAGATGCTATTGAGAAAAAAATCGGGATGTCGTCCCTGATGACCCCTTATACCATGTAAGTAAACTCAACTAAAATACTATATAAATGGAGGACGAAAATTTTACGACCAAAAATTATCGTCAAAAGCTTGGTTTACCAGGAAGCTGTGCTCTAAACAGCAGCAAATTATCAATCGAGTATAGTTGAGAACGATAGCAACAAATATAAATCAGATAACTCCGTTTTGTTCTGAGGCCACGACTAGGGGCACACCCCATTTTTGCTAGGGGTACACTCGCCCGCGTAAAATGAAGATAAAAAGGACTTTACGTATTATGGTGCAGAATAAGTAAACAAGTAGTCTCTTGATACTACGTGTCTGTCCGTGCCTCGAGGACGCTAAGGAGAAGCTCACATAGCTGCAACTCACCACCCGACAGATGTGAATAATCGCAACACCATGACGATGCTGAAGGAAAAGTGGTAGTGCACGTAAAGGAGGTCAGATAACGCTGGGGTAAACGTCTGCTGGGGGCAGACTGAGGCAGCCGAGGGCAAAATTGTTTCCATGGAGCGTCCGCCGCAGCTTAAAGTAAACTTCCGAGTTCGGTCACGCGCTGTGGATATTTGCTGTTGTACTCATGGGCATTGCATTGGCTCTCGGCCAACTAGGATTTGTGATTTAGCGGAGGTGCTGAAGATGCTGCGGCGGCGCAACGGTCATTTGACGTCATTTAAAAGCTAATTTCCTATGAAACATGGTGTACTGCTTGTGTAACGGGGCACACCCTTGCGTGAACTTAACGCAAGGGTATCGGTGCCCCGACAGACGTACACGAGGCAAACGAGGAAGCGTAGGTAAGGTAAAAGCAGAACTGTTATATTAATATAATTAAGTCTTTGATCTACTGTCTCTCTGTTTGACTTAACTTAATTATGCTAATATAACTGAATGTATGGTGACGTCTCGTCACCACTCATTGCGCGCGTCTAGCGGCGATTGGTGGGTTGATATCATCAAGATATCAACAAATGATCAGACTCTTTGGTCGACCCATCAATATCACCACTATTGGTGATACTGTAAAAAAAATATTCAACCTAATATTCTGTATTGTCATTATCTCTAGAATGACAATTTATATGTAACGGGCTACCCCGTTACATCACCCCCCGCTTAACTGATAGTCACCGTGTGACTATCGAAAATATGGAGGCCACCCGTTGGCCACCATTGGGACAGGGAGCACTTATGGGTCTGTTCCATTTACATTTTACCCGGCCTCGCATAGATAACATGTCTATGCGAGGTGACTCAATGCCCGCACATCCCGGTGCTGTGCCAGCCTCTGCGGCAGACGATTCGTCGTCTGCTCCTCCTTCTTTGCCTTCAGCAACAGGTGCTGCAGGTGCACGCGGTAACACACCGCGTGCGAATGATGACCCCGACATTGAGGTCATCTACTCTGGCGAGCCAGACGTGGCTGACTCGGGCAACGCTCCAGAGGCGTCTCGCTCACCGGCGACGCCTCATTATTCGCCAAGGCCACTGCCGAAAGAACGGACTCGTGATTCGCGTCACAGTCTGTTCGGCAGTGATGATAATGATCAGAGTGGTGAGGAGTATTACTCCTTACCACCGCCAACTCGTGCCTCTTCGCACGAGCGTGATGACGATGGCGTGAGCCTTCGTCAATCTGAGCGCCGTGGTACCGATAAGGGTACCACTGTGAAGCGTGATGAGCCGAAGCCGTGGCATTTGCCCGAACGGCTCAACAATAGCTTGTCTCACGAGCTAAGCCAACATCATCGAATACCCTTATTCGATGCAACCGAGCTTCACGGCTTGAGTTCCAGCGCGAAGAACTTTCGCGCTGAAGAAGGCGTATATCTCGATGTCTTTCTTAGACATCGATGGTACAATGGCAACCAAAATCGTGACAAAAACTCGTTTTGGTCTGCGTGGAACGCGTTCGTCTAAAACGTAAAGAATTTTGGACGAGAAGGGTGGCTTAAGAAACTTGAGACGACACGCCTCAGGTTCAGAAAGCGAACGCCAACCGGTGCAAGGTACCGGTTGCACTGTTTGTCGAGTGAGGCAGATATTCTTTGCCTCAGTTGGAGAGACCCTTGTGCGATTTGTGTTGACAACTCGCAGCGTGCACATAGGGACGTGTATTCCCTAAGTTCGCCCTGGGGAAGGGCAAACATCTCAGCTGAGATGCGTGACGCGATTGAAAAATTGGAATCCGTCTACAAGCGCCAACAGCGCGTCTTTACCGATGAAACACAGGACCTATCATATAAGCCTCTTCATACTGGTGGACGAGACCAGGCATATCCATCATCAGCTGGGAGCCCCGCTCCCAGTTGTTCCAAGAGGGTGGACACCCCGCCACTGGAAGAGGTAGCTCGTCCTTGATCTTGAATCGTCACGGTGATTCAAGATACGCTCTAGTAAAAAGAGTTGACCACCGTGCGAGTACATCAAAGGAATTGGTGAAGGAGGAAAGACCTCCTCCAGAACCCCAGGCCCACCATCTCGACCCTTACGAGATGGATCGCGCAATCGCCGAATTTCGTGATGATTTGAAGCACGAGAGGAACAGGCGTTACGACCTGTCTGATTCCTTGCGGGAGTACCGCAAGGAACACGAGACGGAGCATGCGAAGGACCGCGCTGAGTGTGCGTCTCGCAGCTGCAGGTCGAGCGCGACGTCCGCTCGCTCGTTGGCGAGCGGGCGACAGCTCGCGGAGAGATCCTTCGCTTTAACGGAGTGATCTCTGATGTGCGCGACCAGGTTGAACGTCTGGAGCGCGAGCGCAAAAACCTGATAGAGTTTCTTAAACGTGGGGGCTATCTTCATCGGAAGAAGAAGGCTCGTACTGACAGTATGACCTGAGTCTCCCCACGTAAAACGTGGGATGCGTGCGTATCTTACGTGGCAATTCGATCGTGTATGAATTGCCTCTGCGGTGCAACACACGAAATGAGCCAATGTATTTTGGCAGTAGTTTACTACTGCCTGCACTAGTGACTGCATGTCCAGGTAGGTTTGCCGTAGACAGTAGTACTAGGTCATTAACCTTAACTGAAAGAACATTTGCTCTTCCATTCTTGCCTGCGTTTCGTTTCTTACGATCCACCGCATTTGCGATGGAGTCTTGCACGAAGCGGACTATCGCCTCTCGAGTCATCAAGAAGTTCTCTGCTAACTCTTTGTTTTGTCCTGTCAGTGCGCTTCGTGCGCACTGCTAAGGTATTCTTCTCTTTTTTGGCGAGGTTGTCTTCTTCCTCGCTGTAATTATCGTTGACGGTGCTGAATATACTAGCATCGTCATCATCATCCGAGTCAGTGATAGCGTCGCCAATATTATTGAGTTGATTTTCTTCATCGATGTCGACATGATCGACATCGGCATCATACGTGACGACGTTAGCGTCGACACGTGATGAGCAAGAGCCAAAACGCTTTTTGCTCGAGCGAGTCGCTCCCCCCTTATCCAAAGGTCACAATCTAGAAGGGCGGGTACACGTGGGTGGCGTAAGCTATTCACGTAAAACGGTGTGTGCTGTGTGGAAGCATGCACCGAATTATTGATGGCGAATTCCACCATGGGTAGGAATTCGCTCCAACTCGGAAACGAGTGGACATATCCTCGAAGGATCTCTTCGAGGACACGGCTTGCACGTTCCGTCTGACCATATTAATCGGGATGGTCAGAAGTGGACAACGTCAACCGTGTTCCGAGAGTACGGAACACGGTTTGCCAAAATTCCGCCGTGAATCGAGGGTCACGGTCGGATACGAGTTCATGGGGTAACCCGTGGAGTCTAAAGACCGTGTCGAGAAAGACACGAGCACAACCTTGAGCCTTGATCGACTCAGGTACGGCAGCAAGATGGACCATCTTGCTGAACCGGTCAACAAACACAAGAATACCAATTTTCTTGTGAGCGTCTTCGGGAAAACCAAAGACGAAGTCCATTGAAACGAGCTGCCAGCACTCTGTCGGAACAGGCAGAGGTTGCAATGGTGCACGGGATGAAGGACTAGGCTTCACACGTTGACAAGCCTAGTAAGCACGTATGTACTTGCGGACAAACTGATACTGGCGTGGCCAGTAAAGTCACGACTCACCGTGAGGTAAGTATTTTCTCTACCACGATGGCCGCTTGTTGGGGCATCGTGACACTGATACATGATGCGCAAACGCAAATCATGATAAGCGGGTACGACGACACGAGGCGTGTCGTCGGCAACAGCTGTATAGTACAGCAATCCGTTGCGTGTACTATACCTATCCGATGAGGATCGGTACAAAGCCAATAAATCCCTCATGGATTTACTGGATGGATTCACCAGATGATCCATCAATCGCAGAAGATCCTTATCTTCCGCGTATGCCTTTCGTACGTCGTCAAGTAAGCTTGACGACGAAACACTGACTGACAGTGTCGCAACAGTGGGCTTATCCTCACTGTTGGATTGTGCGTCCGGCTCGAAATCGGGCCGGCGCGAAAGAGCATCCGCGACGACATTGAGTCGTCCCGGTTTATACTCCACGGAGAAGTTATACTCCGCGAAGAAAGACAGCCACCTCGCCATTCTTTGCGAGAGGTGTGGGCTGTTTACGGTCGTGCGTAATGACGCATGGTCCGTGTAGACAACAAACGGTATATCTCCCAAGAGATAGACGCGAAACTTGGCCAGTGCGTATTTCATGGCAAGGAGTTCCTTGTCACGCGCTGGGTAATTACGCTCATCTGCCTGCAGCTGGCTAGATTACTAGCAGATGACGCGCTCCGTGCCACCTGTCTCAAATTGCATCAACTTACAGCTGATCGCAAAATCGCTGGCGTCACAGACCACATGAAATGGTCTGTCCTGATCTGCAATCGCCAAGATCGACGACTGCATCAAGCTCCGCTTGATACCTTCAAAGGAACGCTGGCACTCAGCGTTCCATGACCACTTGACATTTTCTTGAGTAAACAAGAAAGATGTACCGTCATTTCGGCGTAGTTGCACGAGTACTTGTGCAAGTACGACGCTAGTCCAAGGAACTTCCTCAGTCTCTTAACATCGACTGGCACTGGCCGGCCGTTGATCGCCTTGATCTTTTCGGGATCAGGTCGTACGCCGTGTATACCCACGATGCACCCAAGAAGTGGTATTTCGCTAGCCGCGAATATACACTTTTTGAGGTTGGCATACAACTTATGCTTGCGCATAAGTTGAGGGACCTGACCAACGTGAGTTCTGTGAACTCCAACGTCCGCCTTTCCGTCCATAGCCCGGCTATGGACGAACACATCGTCGAAGTAACTCGGTGCGAAGTCTCGCACCGGTCTCAACAGATTTGTGACACATCTGTTGAATGTTGCAGGGGCATTGCTCAGCCCCTGTGGCATCACTAGCCACTCCCACAGCATCCCGCTAGGGGTACTCACTGCCGTGAACGGGATGTCCCGTTCACGCATCAGGATCTGATAGAATCGATTTATCAGATCCATGGACGAAAAGATGGTACTCTTTGACATACCATCTATGATTACGTCCTTCCTCGGTATCGGCGTCTGAGCCGGTACCGTTGCAGCATTCAATTTTATAAATGTATGCACTATCCGCCATCCTCCTGTGGCCTTTCGCACACAGAAGGTCGGAGAGCTGTGAGAGGATGTTAATTTCCTCACATGGCCCGCTGCTAAGCGATCGGCAAAGAACTTATCTATCCTTAGTACTTGTTCACGAGGCAGTGGCCACTGATTCATGACACAGTACTTCGAGCCCGGTCTGAGCTCGATCTCGTGTCGAGTGCCTTTGTCCTTAGACAACTCGGAAGGTACGGATTCAGGGAATACATCCCTGAATTCGATCAAATCCTTATACAAAGGTTTTGCCTGAAGCGACTCCCAGGATTGAGACGTGCATCGCTCGATCCAAGTCTTCTCATCGAGGACACTTTTGTCCATCGATGGACTGCTAAAAACCCGTTCGCTCCCAGCAAATACTGATGCCGACCGAATATCGGCCACATACTCATCCTCTGTGACGAGTATGCAGATCTGCTTGACTTTGCCACTACGCAGATCACGCAAAAACCGTTTCGGTTCTAGCTTTGGCAACTGAGTTATCTCCGAAGTAAATTTCGGAGGCACAATCAGATCAAGCGTATAAGCCCCAACGCTTGATCCGTCATTAACCAAGACGTTCAAAGTCTCGGTTTCTTCTTGGGAACTTGCTTCCACAGGTTGCTGAGGGCCTGATCCTTCGAGCAACTGACTTTGAGGAATTCCTTCCTCCAGTACGTGGGGACTTATTCCCTCGACGTCTTCTGAATGTGGCTGTGCAACCACAGTCAGGTACCGGTCCTCTACGGTCGACTCTCCAGTCGGCCTAGGATTTACATGTTGCCCCTCGGAGGCAACATGTTTCTTTTCTCTAAGATGCTGCCCGCTAGGCATGCATCCATGTCCCGGTCCATTCGACTTATTCGAGTGGTGGACCTTCGACGCAGCCTGTACTTCTGTACAGCCGCCGGGAGCTTGCTCCACAGTGTAGTGATCAACTACACTGTGATCGTGTGCAGTCGTGCTAACGACCGTACCGCCAGTGAGGCCATCGCACTCACTCGCAGTACATCCACACGCTTGTGGACGCTTCAAGATGTTCATCAGATGGCCATCTGATGAACAAGCGGCAGGCATCTTCACGGATCGATGCTGCCAGCTCACCCTTGGCTCGTACTTTCCGAGCCAAGGTAATCTCAGGATGACATCAAATTTGTCATCCAGATCCAGTTCGATGAAGTCATCATCGTACTGTTCGCCCTCCAACGTGTAGTGGATTCCTACTACACGTTTCTCAACGGTAATCGATGCGCCTGTTGCAAGGCGCACCGTCATCCTCGTGAGGGAAAGGTCGCACTCAACGAACTTGAGCCTACGACCCTCTAGTGACTGGCGGCGAACAAAGTTGCTCGACGCCCCACAGTCTACTAGGGCACGAAGCGACAAATCATTTGTCGCTTTCAACTTCAAGGTGATGAGTGAAACGTCATCACCAGGTGCAGAGAGACACAATATTTTTGTATCTGGAGAAACTTTCGTCAAGATATTTGCAAACTCTCTTGAGGTTGCTGGATCAGTAGGGCGCTCCGCCCCTACTGACCCGTCCATTTTTTGATGGTCCGTCTCGCTGTTGCGGCTTCGCAACAGCGCTGGACCCACGCCCATTGCCCTTTCTGGCAAATGGTCGTCCATTTCGCTCAGCACTGTTTGGTACTGGGCGTGGAGCACTACACTCGTATGCAAAGTGCCCTAGCCTCTGGCAGCGACTGCACCTCTGCATTCGCTTGTTGTTTGAAGAGCGAGGTCTCTCGCTATCAACTTAGCAGAGGTCCATTGGTTCTGGACCTCCGATCTCTTCTCGTCTCGGTGGACGATAAGAGTTTGAGCTAGCATGAGCCTGTCTCATGCTAAAGTCTTCCTGTTCCGCGGATGATATCGCATCTTCCAGCGTATTCAGCTCAAGGCGGAACAGGTGGCTCCTGACAGGCCCTTCTGCGAGCCCTTGCATGAAGACCGTAATCAACGTGTGTTCATGAACTGGGTTTGCAGTTATACTACTCGCAAGGAGTCGAATATGTTGTGCGTAAGCGTGCACATCACGCTTACCCTGCTTGAGTTTCTGGAGCTCTGAACGAGCTCTGAACTCAGCGCGTGGCGGCTCGAACGTTTGTCTGAGCCGGGACTTAAAGTCATCTAGCGACCTTAACACATTTGGGTCGCTACTCTCGAGCCTCAGGGACGAAGTTGTGGCACGCCCGGCCAAGTGGGTTTGAGCAAACGTGAGTTTCATTTGCTCATCTTCGACGCGACGAGCCCTTAAGGCTCTGTCGAGTTCGACGAACCAGAGATACAGGGAGTCTTCCTCGACTCCTCTGTACTTGGAGATGTCAACCTGCATGACCTCGGGACGACGCGCATGCGCCGTCCCGCCCACAGCAGCATGTAATTGCTGCTGTCTCAACAGCTCTGTCTGTTGAGCACCGAGTATTCTCAACTGCTCGGCCTGTTGAGAGCCTTGCTGGTGAAGTAAGGCTACTTTCTCCCTTTCGGCGACAAGTTCACTTTGAATGAACTTGGATATAGCGGCATGTTGTTGGTCTCGGTCTAGAGACTTCAACATGGCGCTAATGGCGAACTCGCCTGCGGTAGAACTCATTCGCTCTACCGCACCCCATTCGATGTCACTCAAATGGGTAAACCCTTCACGCGTGGCGTGAAAGGTCTCTTCATCATCCAACATGTTCATGTTAGATGTTGTGGTCCTTGGAAGGACTACAAAGTGCTACCAGGTGTAACGTGGCATACCCTTGCGTGAACTTAACGCAAGGGTATCGGTGCGCCCGACAGACGTACATAAGGCAAACGAGGAAGCGTATGTAGGGTAAAAGCAGAACTGTTATATTAATAAAATTAAGTCTTTTATCCACTGTCTCTCTGTTTGACTTAACTTAATTATGCTAATATAACTGAATGTATGGTGACGTCTCGTCACCACTCATTGCGCGCGTCTAGCGGCGATTGGTTGGTTGATATCATCAAGATATCAACCAATGAACAGACTCTTTGGTCGACCCATCAATATCACCACTATTGGTGATACTGTAGAAAAAATATTCAACCTAATATTCTGTATTGTCATTATCTCTAGAATGACAATTTATATGTAACGGGCTGCCCCGTTACAGCTTGGCGTATATCAAGAGATTGAAACGACACACATGTCATGCATGTTGACCTACGTCTTCATGTGCCTCTCACAAACTCACGCATATTCGGCTATTTCTTGCAAAACGTCACCTATTGTGCCTCATTGTCTATTCTTGCGAAAGACAGCATTGCGTTGCGTGGTGCCCGTCTTCAAAGGTCGCACATAATGTTGGTGCATTGTTTAAAGTTTCTCGCTTGTCTCAATTTACGGCGAGCGATAGACGAACACTGAAGCTTGGCGTGGCTAATGGAAAAGAAACTCGAAAGCGTCTCACACTTATGCAGCATTGTGGCCTCTTGGTGGCTTCAGACACTGCACGTATCGCATTTTCAAGTCCATTGCATTGGCCCAACTTACATACCGCACTCAGCCGACCCGTTCTAGCCTTAGGTCTCGCGTATCTCCAACTCTTCGAAAGTATGTAGCGCTACGCTGCAGGACCTTGCGGAAGCGACTCAGTTGCTACTTGCTCCATACTAAGACCACTGCAAGTACTACGCTTGATGTGTTTCCTCCCGAAGCGAGCGTCATGTTGATGTATTGTTCGGCGACGGAAGACGGCTATTGTCTGGTTTTGCTAGCAACTTTCAGTGCGCGACGACGTTAGTCATAGGCATCTAAAATCCAATTGTCCCCGTGC
Organism: Hyaloperonospora brassicae; assembly: GCA_947650285.1. Classification (NCBI taxonomy): domain Eukaryota; phylum Oomycota; class Peronosporomycetes; order Peronosporales; family Peronosporaceae; genus Hyaloperonospora; species Hyaloperonospora brassicae. The sequence goes on along the minus strand of CANTFL010000469.1, from coordinate 53,188 downwards.
GGCCAATTTGTTAAGCCGCGGTCAGAGTCTAGGCGACACGACGACCCACTTGCGCTATCTTGCAAGAATAAGGTCATCTTTCTGCCTGGTGAACTTACGGAACGACAAGTCCGGTTGATGCATTCCACGTGTCGGTACGGAAGCGCTAGATGATTTCGCCCGGGCACACGATGACAAATAAAGTTTCCAGCACTTGATCCTGATTGAACTCAGTGCATTTTGGCACGAATGCAGATGTAGAAATCTTCGGCAAAGTCCGCGACGACAGAATGCTATCGACTCGTAATAGCGAGCACGACATAAATTGGTTGTCGATGCCGTTGCCGATGGTCAGATCTTGGCACAGTACAGTTAGATCTTTTAATGACCTTGAACAGTGGAGATTTCAGCTGGCATCGCGCGTCTGGGTAATGCCCTGGTCAAGACGGATTGATAAGGTTCCACGCATGAGTGCAGTTCTGTTTAAGATTGAGACATATCGAACAGATTTTACAGACAACGTGTTTTATTTATTCTGCGCCATAAAAGCTGAAGTCCTTTTTTACCGTTTTAGGCGGGTGGGTGTGCCCCTAGTCGTGGCCCTGTTAGAACATATCCCGTTAGCAATGTCACAAGGTATTGGTCGACGAATTATACTTTCCAATCGCTTAAGGTTACTTACTCGCTTTGTGACCTTGAAGAGGGACTGTCAAAAACCTCTTTAATGAGGGATTGAGTCGCATGCGGTTTTGCAACATTCCACGAGGGACACCTTTTTCTGCTGGTGGCACTTGACGAAATCCGATTGAAACGCGCCATTAGATCCGGTACAGGTGTCTTCACATAGCAGACTTCCTGTAACAGACTGGGATAGAAGGGAGAAGACGACGATCACGAGCTTAGTAGCTGAGTTCATTACGTCAAAGTTGAATTCGTCGTGAGCAGTGCTCTTGGACTGTCAAGTTGCGGATTGAGACCTAATTTGAATGCGAAACAACAGAGTTCGCTGCCCGTTAAATTCATGCTACACGATCAAGGGGATTCCTGATGCCTATTCTTAGACAATGGTCTTCATATCGCATTGCCAAATTTTTGAGGCTGCGCACGCGAACGATCGATTCAACGGTTGCTATCAATTCGTCACCGCCTTCTGCTAAATGTTTACGGACATGTTTACGGTCCAAGCTGAATTTGTCGTGACGTCACTAGCCGACGTCAATCGACGACAGTACGAGAGAACCTTCTAGAACCTTCTCGAGGCTCTCGAGAGATCCACAGATGTTTATTGGTCAAGACCAGTCAGTAGGAGTGGCGTAGATTATCGAGTACATGAAACGAGTGGCTAGAGAGAGCGTAGCCAGGTTGCGAACCAAGGACCAAACATATTGTCACAAATTTGCCTTCGCCAACAGCCAGTAACTCATAAATTGTGCCAACTTCGTCTACGAGCAATAGTTTAAGCAAAAGTAATCGAAAGAGATAGGAAAATAAATTCTTATGTTGGTTGTGGCCAGCGGTAGACTTGTGTGTGATAACTTGTGTTTATTAGTGTTCCTGAGACGCCTTATCGTATTTACAATTTGTTGGCCGAATTACATAGCTTATTGGTTATTTGCCTGCGCCCTTTAATATAAGAAAACGTCTAGGTATATGATATGCAATCTTTAATGTAGCAGACCTCACAATGACATACGTTTATATCGATAGACTAGGTTATAAAAAACAATAATATGCGTACATGATGTTAATCTATGTCCAAAAAAATTAGTGATTAATCTGCGTTGCCTCCCCAGTATGATAGTGACTTGTGCCTCAAAGCGCGTGAGCAAAACAGCTACCTCTCAAAGTGTGTGCACTTGGACTCTTGGGATTGCCTCTCGATATTAAAGACCGGGTTTCCTTAATAAAGAACTTAGACCTCATCGAGCTATTTAACTACCAGAGCAGTAATAGAATGCTCAAAGGATCTAGACTGATACGGTGGTGCATTATGTGAAACGGGGTGAGCCCGTTACATAAAAATTGATACGAAAGTACCAATTTTTAAATATTATTAATTTGGATAATATTCAATTAACATCTCTCGGGACAAGTGATGTTGTCGATATATTACCTCTAAAGGTAATATCTGGGGAGGGGTCCACTTCTTGGTTGATATACAGTGTACATAAACCAACTTAACCACCGATCGCTGCTAGACGCGCGCAATGGGTGGTGGTTAGAAGACCCACATAGGAGATATTAGTCTAACTTGGTTAGATTAAGACGATAGATGATTCAAAAACAAAATAACTATATTGAATAACAATTATACTTTTCCCTCAAGACAAAGCTTTCGGAGAAGTATTTGGCTTGGTCGCCCTTCCTTTAGCCACGTGTACGTTTGTCGAACGCACGCATCCTTGTACTGTTATCAGTACAAGGCCTTGATGAGTTATCTGATCAAGAGCGGGCCCCGTTACACCTGGTAGCAATTTGTAGTCCTTTCAACGACCACCCATCTTATCCAACATGAATATGTCGGATGCGGAAGAGAGCTTTCACGTCACACGTGAAGGCTTCGCCTATTTGAGTGACCTCGAATGGGCCGCGGTAGGGCGAATGAGCTCTACAGTGCGCGACATTGGCGTTGCCGCTATGTTGAAATCTCTTGACAGAGATAAACATCATGCCGGTATATCCAGGTTCGTTCAAAATGAAGTTGTCAGCGAAAGGCAAGGTAGCCATGCGTTACCAGGACGGCTCTCAATTGGCCGAGCACTCGAGAGAACTAGATGCTAAACAGACAGAGATGTTGAGACAGCAGCAATTTGATGTTGCTGTGGTTGAGACGACGCACACGCGTCGCCCGAAATCTTGAAGGTTGAAATCTCCAAGTACAGCGGAGGCGAGGGAGACTCCCAGTTGTTATGGTTTGTCAAATTAGACAGAGCCATATTGGGACGTCGCATCGAGGATGAGCAAATGAAATCAACATTTGCTCAATCCCACTTAGCAAGAAGTGCCAAGACTTGGGCCTTAGTGCTGGGAATGAGCAACCCATATGCGTACCAGTCGTTAGCAGCCGTTCAGACCCCGCTCAAAAAGACGGTTGAACCGCCACGGGCTGATTTCAGGGATCAATGGGAGCTCCTGAAACTTAAACAGAGTAAGCGTAATGTGCAAGCTTACGCTCAGTATATACGACTCCTCGCGAGTAGTATAATTGCTAACCCAGTACATGAACACACGTTGATTACTGTGTTTAGGCAATTTCTCACAGATTATTCTGCTGTTCCGCTTGGAGTTAGATACGCTTGAGCAAGGAATCTCAGCTGTGGATCTCAAGGAATTTAGCATGATATAGGCTCATGATAGCTTGATCTCGTATCGTTCACCGAGACAACAAGAGACCTGAGGTCCGGAACTGGATCTCTGTTATGTTGAGGTGAGAAGCCTCGCTCTTCAAACAACAATCAATTTCAGAAGTGTAATAGCTGTTAGAAGTTAGGACACTACGCTTATGATTGTACTTCCCCACGACCAGTACTGAGCAAAACGATCAACCATTCGCCAAGATGGAAAATAGGCGTCGGTCCAACGCTGATGCGAAACCGCAACAACGAAGTGAGCCATCAAAAAATGGACGGGGTCAGTAGGGTCTGAGCGACGTCCTGATCCAGCGACCTCAAGAGAATTTGCAAATTTCTTGACGAAAGTTGCTCCAGATACACGGTCACTGTGTGACTCTGCACCTCTGATAGATATGACTCATCACCTTGAAGTTAGAAGTGACAAAAGATATGTAACTTCGTACTCTGGTTGACTGTGTGATCTCAAACAACTTTGTTCGTCGCCCGTCACTGGAGGAGCGTGGGCTCAAGTTCGTTAAGCGCGACATCCCTCTCACGAGAATGACGGCGCGCCTTGCTACAGGCGCATCGATCACCGTTAAGACGCGTGTAGTGGAAATTTACTGCACGTTAGAGGAAGAACAGTATGATGATGATTTCATCGTACTGTGGATCTGGATGATAAATTCGATGTCTTCCTGGGATTACCTTGACTCAGAAGTTACAAGCCAGGAGTGAGCTGGCAGCATCGATCCGTGAATATGCCTGCCATCTGATGAACGTCTCGGAGAGTCTACAAGCGTGTGGATGTACTGCGGGTGAATACGGTGGCCTCACGTACGGCACAGTCGTTAGCACAACTACACACGATCACAGTGTAGCTGATCTCTACACCTTGAAGCAAGCTCTCGGCGGCTGTAAAGAAATACAGGCAGCGCCGAAAGTTCACCGCTCGAATAAGTCGAGTGGACCAAGACATGTATGCTTGCCTAGCGGGCAACATCGTAGAAAGAGCAAACCCTTTTTTTAAAACGACAACGCGGTTGCCCATGATCGACAGTATGGTCTATCGTTGTAGATCAGGACCTGACTGTGGTTGCACGCCACAGTCAGAAAACGTCGAGGGAATAATCCCCAATGTTCTTTATATGATTTTTTTCTCAAGAGGTACTTGGTGAGAGATGTCTCTAAGAAACCTGGGCGGACAAGCCCTCAAAATCCTGTTTATATATGTTCCTAGGAAGTAACTGATGCATTGAACGTCTTGGTCAATGGCAGATCAAGCGTAGGCGCTTATGCACATGATCTGATTGTGCCTCCAAAGTTACCTTCGGAGATAACTCAATCACCAACGCTAGAACCGAAACATTTATTGCGAGATCTGCGCAGTGACAAGGTCAAGTAGATCTGCATAATCGTCGCGGAGGACGAGTACGCTGACGATTTTCGGTCATCCATGGTGTTTACTGAGACCGAACAGATTCTCAGCAGCTTACCTATGGACGGACGTGTCCTCGATCTTATGAATTATTTCGAGCGATCCACTCCTCAATCCTGGGAGTCGAATCAAGCAAACTCTATCTGCAAGAATTTGATCGATATCAGGGTGTATTTCCTGAATCCGTACTATGTTATTTTCCTAAGATAATGGTATTCGATACGAAAGCGACCTCAAACCGGTCTCGAAGCACTGTGTCATGTAGCATCGACTACTGCCTCGTTAACGGGTGATAGCGATCAACAAATTATTTGCCTATCGCTTTTCAGTGGGCCATGGTAGGAACTCTACTTCCCATCACAGCTCTCCGACCTTCTGTGTGCGAGAGGTCACAAGGGGATGACATATAGTGCACGCATTCAACAAGTTGAATGCTGAAATGGTACCGGCTCAGACGCGAATACCAAGGAAGGGCGTGATCATAGATGGTATGTCTTAGAGAACCGTATTCTTGTCCATAAACATGGTGTATGGTTCTATCAGATCCTCATGCGTGAACGGGTCATGCCGTGCACAGCAGCGAGCAATCCACAGCGTTATACTGTAGTAGTAACTAGTGATGCCACAGGAGCTGAGCAATGCACCTGCAACATTCAATAAATGTGTCACAAATCTGTTGAGACCGGTGCGGGACTTTGCACCGAGTTACTTCGACGATGTGTTCGTCCATAGCCGGGCTATGGACGGAAAGACGGACGTTGAAGTTCACAGAACTCACGTTGGTCAGGTCCCTCAACTTATGCGCAAGCATAAGTTGTATGCCAACCTCAAAAAGTGTATATTCGCGGCTAGCGAAATACCACTTCTTGGGTGCATCGTGGGTTTACACGGCGTACGACCTGATCCCGAAAAGATCAAGGCGATCAACGACCGGCCAGTGCCAGTAGATGTTAAGAGACTGAGGAAGTTCCTTGGACTAGCGTCGTACTTGCACAAGTACTCGTGCAACTACGCCGAAATGACGGTACATCTTTCTTGTTTACTCAAGAAAAATGTCAAGTGGTCATGGAACTCTAAGTGCCAGCGTTCCTTTGAAGGTATCAAGCGGAGCTTGATGCAGTCGCCGATCGTGGAGATTGCAGATCAGGACAGATGATTTCATGTAGTCTGTGACGCCAGCGATTTTGCGATCGGCTGTACGTTGATGCAATTTGAGACAGGTGGCGCGGAGCGCGTCATCTGTTACCAGTCGCGTCAGCTGCAGGCAGATGAGCGTAATTACCCAGAGCATGACAAGAAACTCCTTGCCATGAAGTACGCACTGGACAAGTTTCGTGTCTATCTCCTCGGAGATAGACCGTTTGTTGTCTATACGGACCATGCGTCACTACGCACGGCCGTAAACAGCCCACAACCTCTCGCAAAGGATGGCGAGGTGGCTGTCTTTCTTCGCGGAGTATAACTTCTCCGTCGAAAATAAGCTAGGACGACTCAATGTCGTCGCTGATGCGCTTTCGCGCCGGTACGATTTCGAGCCGGACGCACAATCCAACAGTGAGGATACGCTTACTGTTGCAACACTTACAACCAGTGTATCGTCTTCAACATTACTTGAAGACGTAACGAAGACCTATGCGAAAGATTAGGAAATTCTGCGACTAACGGATTATCTGCTGAATTCAACTCGTAAATCGTTGGAGCTGTTTTACCTCTTTACCGTTCCTCATCGGATCAGCACTCCTTCCGCAACACGCGACGGTTCGCTGTACTCTCCAATTGTTTCGAGCAACATTAATCGTGTCGCCGTCCCCCCTCATAACAACTTGAGCTTGCTCATCATGTCTATGTGTCACGATGCCCCGACAGGTGACCATCGTGGGAGATAAACGACATACCTTACGGTAAGTCGGGACTTTCACTGGCTCCGCCAGTATCAGTTTGTGCGCAAGTACATTTGTTCTTGCGAGGCTTGTCAACGGGTGAAGCCTAGTCTTTCATCCCGTGCACACTTACAGCCTCTAACTGTCTCGGCAGAGTGCTGTCATCTGTTTTCATGCACTTCGTCTTCAGAGATACCGAAGACGAGCACCAGAGTAATGGTTTTCTTGTGTTCGTTGACCGGTTCAGCAATATGGTGCATCTTGCTGTAGCACCCGGATCGATCACATCACAGGGCTGTGCTTGTGTATTTATCGACACGATGTTTTGACTCCACGGATTACTTAGTGAACTTGATTCCGGCTAGCCTTCGGTTCACGGCGGACTTTTTGGCAATCCGTGTTCCGGTTTCTCGGAAAGCGATTGAAAATGTCGATATCTGAATTTCCTATTTCAAAATTTCGGACGTAAAATTCAAACGTATCTTCAAATCGAAACTTCAAGTATATGTCCACTCTTTCTCGAGTCGGAGCGAATCCCTGCCGATGGTGGAAAGTCGCCATCAAAAATTCGGTGCATGCTTGATCGCGGGTCACATAATGTGCTCCACACCAACCCGATCGCGATTAGATTCACGATCGCCGATCACAATCTTGATTGCCTCCTTGATCACAATCGCCTTGCTCATCGCTGTTTACTTCATTTTTAACCGTTTACTGACTCGGTTATACCTAAACGCGAGGATTTTCCTTATCGCAAGTTTCCTTATTCGCTCCACCACACAAATAATGTCCTACATTCTGTTGTCCACCGCAGATATTCGTGAAGTGAACCTCTCGGTAGTATATCGCTCGGGTAGAATATCGCTCTAAAATTGGGTAGCGGAATTTAATACGTACCAATTATGTGCTCAAATAATTAATCGGTACACACCAAGGATAGACCGTGATCAATCTCGTGCGTCTTCGGTCAGGCATCCACTATCGTATCGCTTTTACTTCTGTAACGTCGCATGCTTGATGACCTACTCCTCTAGCATGCTCTCATTTCTACCCATCATTCATCGTCCGTGACTATTACGTAATTCATAGGTTGATCACCTCTTAAGTAAGCCTGTCCTTGTAGCTTGGTGATCCAAGTCCTTAGTCGCGGATCGCGATCGGTCAGTCGTCGATCCATGACTATACTCCTTTTTTGCGTTCTAGGTAGACCAATACGTATAATTGCAACAATCGTTTTTCTGTCACTCACGCGGTTGATCTCATCTTTAGTGCCAACGGTCCCATACCCGAGCTCGGTCCACCAATCAAATTGATTTCGCATTTAATGCGGATCGCACGATCAAAACTTTCCATCATTGTCTATATGCGCTTCTTCACAACCTCCCACTGTACGAGCGATCGACGTACAGTGTTCGATCGACTGAGCTCCCGCAACCTTAGAACCTGCATCTTTCAGATCGCCTGCATCTCTTACTCCCGTTTCAAGCTTAATTCCCAATCTCGGCTTTTCCGTCACTGCCGGTTTCGTCTGGTAGAAAGCTCAAAGTGTTTTCTTAGACATGGATGAGCGCCCCGTCCTTGGTGGATAGGAAGACTTGATATGCGGGGATTGCGGCTCATTACAATACACCGGACCTTGAGGAAGCGGTTGTTGGAGATATCCTCTCCTTGAAGGAAGCATGTCAAGGCCAGAGGATGCAGGTAGACCGGCTCTAGGTAAAGTTTCGATCATACGTCGAGATCGCTTCGCGCTTAGCAGTGTATGTGTAGAATCGTTATGTAGGGCTCTGGAGAGATTACTAGAAGCTAATTCAAAGGTACGGGGAATTCTCGGCGGGGCTGGAATGACGCGAGGGCCGAAAATGGAGAGATCAAGAAGTTGCTCACTGCGATCTTCGAAGCCTATACATTTTTGCAACGCGAATAGGATTGGTGAGTTCGCAAATCGGCTTCCGCCCAACAGCGAGCGGAGACGCTAACTTCGCGGACGGCTGTCGCGGAACAAACTCGGGTGGTGACCTTTAAGCTATGAAGAGTTGGTAGTTTAAGAATAAAAGCTCTTCAGCAAACCGATAAGAAGTTTGGGGTGTATAAAACGGGCTTGGAAGGCTTGTTGAAGTCTTACCCAAGGCTATTATCGCGAACATGAGCGCGCTGGATTGGAGCTGAAGAGGTTGCGATTGTACCTCACGTATCAAGAAGCTCAGGTGAACCGCCTCCGCATTCAAGTCTTCGAGTAGAAAGAGAAGTGTAATTCGACTTTCCGCGATCGCGATGTGCTTTGGACCCACTTAACTCAGTTGACTTCCAAATTTCTTCGCCTTCTTTCGGGATCCCCATCTGGTGCTTCCGCTATACCACCGACCGGCAAGCGATCCATGTCTACTGATCCCAATCTCCCGATCAAACATCCTCGAGCAGCGAAGATGACGCGACATGGAACGAATTAGGTTGGTACCGCCTTTGTCAAGCCGGCCGGTGAGTCCTTGCGATCCACTGGGCCTGCGAAATTCGCCACATCGTCCGGATTCACTTAACCCCCTGCGTCTCTACGCGATCTTCTACTTGCGCTTGCTTGGACGAGTCCACAGGCACATCAGAATCACCACGGAATCCATCAAATCGAAGACGATCCGACTCCCAAGCTGAAAGCAAGCGAGCACAGAATCTTCCGGCCAGCGATCCGCCGCTTTCCGATAGAATTATTTGACGCTTTTGCTAGGGATACTCTGTCCGTCTGTTTCGGATCACGTTCTTCGTTCGGCGCCGTGGATCGTCGAGGAGTGCTTCACCTTCTACAGTAATGAATCCTGCCCTTCTCCTCATATATTCCTTTAATCCTAATTCTAATTCGCCAGCACTTTAAGTGGATTTAAACCGCCTGCGAAGCGCCCAGTCTCGAAGGTGGACCTTTTTGGCGAAGCGTAGAGCGACGTCGACGGATCGGTCAGCATTACCAGTGAAGCGCGGGATGACGGTAATTCCTTGCTCTAGCCAGCTGATCACGACCGTTTTCCCCGAATCGGGTACCCCGAGATCAATGCTTTTCCGGATTTAACGATTAAGTACCCTGGTACCACTAGCACGTACACCCGTGGTCGGCTTGTCGTATTAGCTTGACCTGCGTGGCAGAGCTGGACGTGAATACCCTGTTTAAGCATATGACGCGGCTAGAAGGGTACATATCTGTCCCCCACAGCGCCAAGATTCAACGCTGCGCCGCCTGAATCTGAGTGGGTTTCTTGGTTGGTCACCTCGGCTCAATTCTTGGCGGTGTACCGGCAAGAACCTTGGAAATAATACCGTAGCTAAGTCACACCGGTCTCTTTTCGCGCGACGGGTAGGTTTGTCGAGTCGGCATTCACGTATCGCAAATTCGAGTCCCGGCATCGACAGATTTTGTGAGAAGCGACGTACGCCGTATATCTGCTGACCGAGCAGCGCGATCGCAATCCGGAGCTGGCGTAGCTTCACCAGCAGCGCAAACAGCGAAGATCGCGATCCAGACCCCGGTGGAAAAGCTGTTGCGATCCATCTTTCAGGGAATATTCGACGAACACCTTGACTTAGACTTGTTACGAAACCCTTTTTCATGCATTTATCGTCGCCCGTCTTAATGCGGCCATGTTGTGGAAAAGTGATCACGAGAATTAACCGTGGCGTTGGGACGTGGGAGCCCACAGATCACAGAAGCTACATAAGTACGAGACGGAATCTTATCGGAAGAATACTGGCTTCAATGGATGGATTGCAACTCGTATTCAATCTCAGGACACGATCGTGGAGCGCAAATGAAAATGATGAAATTGTGGATCGTGCGAACCACGTTGAAGGCGAGATTAATTTGGTTGGTGGAGCGCGCTCGGAGATGGGCCCGTTGGCACGAAGGATGGGATCACACGACTGAGTGACAGAATACGACTGTTGACGTTCTGCGGATTGATCTACCTAACGGTCATGAAGGAATATAGTCAAGGATCGATAATTGACCGATTGTGACACGCGATCGAGGGCTTGGATCGCCAAGTTACAAGTACCGGATCATTCGAGAGGTGAGCAACATCTGGATTACCGGATAGATACCGACAATGGAAATGGATAAATATTGAAGCAGACTGGAGGACTGGATCGTCAAGTTTATCAATTATGCGAAACTCTAGAAGAAACGGCGGTTTTGCTGTTCTTAGCCCAATCAAAGACTCAACCGATTGACCACGATTGATCCTGGGTATAAAATGCTGGGTGGTGTGGACACATAATTGACGAGGACACATAATTGATGTGGATCAAAGATCATAAATCACAGACCACGACCCACTACCCCTCGATCCACTATCCCGCGATCCCATCCTGGGTATGTACCGCTGGGTGTTGTTGACACATTATGTAACGGGGAGAGAGCCCGTTACCGTCTTACACTAATAATTAAGCTGAGGAAGCGCTGTGATTTATAAGGTAAATTTAACTCTGTTCGTATTTTTGTGTTTTTATAATTCGCAGTAAGTGCGAATATGTTCCCTAGCTCATGGGAACCACTCAAATACAGAACTAATTATTATTGGCTAATTATTGGGTCTGGCACCCCAATAATAAACCAATAATAAAAAGACGCGCAGTATCCGCTATCCGGATACTGCCTACACTTAATGTATGTAATTATGTAATAAAATAATGACTACTTAATATAATGGGTTGCCCCATTACATCACCCCCCTCTTTACGTTGCGCTTACCGTGACGTAAGCGCCATACACAGAAAGTTTCTTCTTAACGAGTAGTCCAACGAAAAGCCCAACGAGAACTCCAACGACACGTCATCTTGGTCTTCGAATCTGCTCAGCCACAAACAACTGAGCAGCATGAATCCTGAACACCCACGCGACTCGACCCTAAACGACAGTAGGTGTCATCAGACACTTCGAAGAGAGCGTGCACCGCAGACCATGGATGACGACTTGAAGCCGTGGGGATTGTACAGCCTTAAAGGCGCGCACCAACCTGTATCACATGAGACCATGAAGAATCTCTTCACACGATACCGTGACGTTCGAGGCAAGGGAACGAATCACACATACACTGAAGACGCACTGCAACGATCTTGGTGTGCCTTCATCAGACGCTGGAACGCGAGTCGACGTGAAGGGACATCCTTCACGTCCTGGATCGAGGGACGCGAAAGTACTCATGGCGACCACGCTATTGGCGACTTACGACGACGCGTATGTCATTCGACTCGTGATGGGTTCCACATGTGTTACGTTCATGTCCGTGAAGGGTGTCCACGGTGTCACATGGAGAGACCGCGACCAATGCGGCAGGAATGGGACGACATGGTGTGTGCACGGGGAATCCCCCAGCACATCCGACCATGAATCGGACGCTATGAGAGGAGCCTCTCAGAGCTCCAAGTATCTGCGTTGCGTCACATGAGGGAACGCCCTGTCGATAAATGGAGTCGTTCACGTAGTCGAGATCGTTTGTCTTACGACCACCGAGGTCGTTCTCGTAGTCGCTCTCGACCGTCAAGGTATCCAAATGCTCCCGAGCCTCGTAGAAGACGTCGGAGTCGCTCGGGATATCGTCGTCGATCGCCAATTCACGCACGTTACGGTTCGCGGGATCTTGAAAGGAGTCAGCAGCGTCGGTCGCGTTCGCCGACCTCTTACTGGTCTCGTACTCCTCAACGACGTCAGGAACATCGTGAGACAGCATACTTCGAGGCTCCCACGTGTCTTCCGTTGGTGAATAACCCAACCATCGGACCTTGTAATGCGTTTCTGAACGACTCTTCGATGGCGCCGAGCCACTACTCGGCGCAAGAGGCGTGGGGTCTTCATGACCGACGATACGGTCCAAAATCCAGCGTCGCTCACCCGATGCATCTACCAAGGGAGGAGGAGCATCTTGACGGAAGGCTTCTTGGGTTAAGCGCCGATTCTCATAATCGGGCGCCTGTGCCGTCGAGTGACGAGCTTCGTTTCCTTCGTGCTGACACTGAAGAGGCGATGAACGGCCTTCTGGATGCCCGTGAGATGGCCGAGAGGGCTCGAGATCGTGCAGCAGCTGCGACAGAGGCTGCCGAGAGAACCCGACGGGAGCAGCAGGGCTTGGTGGAGCGTCTGCGACATCTCGAGACTGCTACGTTCGGTGGACCCCAGCAGAACGAGTCTGCTCGCGCTCGTCTAGGACTTGGTCCCAGTCGTCGTCAGCGTCGTCGGCAGGGGGTGTCGGACTTTGAGCCGATACAGACGAGTGAGGAAGGACCAAAGGGAGATCCGCCGGCAGGTAAGCCTTAAGGCGCCCGACATAGAATGTCGGGTGCAAACGCATAGTGGTAGGTATGTCTAGCGTGTAAGCGTCTCCATGGACTTCAACAATCCGAAGGGCCCAATAAATCTTGGCGCTAATTTATTAGCGCCCAAATTCGTTACTGACGTGTCTGGTAATCCGCTTGTCGATAGTAAGACTCTGTCACCTTCTTTGAAAGTCAGCAAGTTCTTTCGACCTCGCTTGTCCGCGTTCTCCTTTTGTTTATTTACTGCTTCTTGGAGTGCATCGCGTACAAAACGCGTGATACTTTGCCGTAGTAATAGGAATTCGGTCACAGCAGCAGAACTTACAGGAGAAGTGGACTCTTTAGGAGCAAAATTAGCGACGGGAGACGCGATGGGATGCATCGCGTCGGGACTCGATATGCCATTGGCCACGAAATTAACAGTATGAGTTGCATCGGCAGCAACCTTGTCTTCAACATTACCAATCATCAAAATGTTTCGCGTAGTGTCATCGGGAGATACTCCCCCACCAAGCTGAGAAACTGGGTGTGCTGAAGCTGAAAGAGCAAGAAGCGCTGGAACGCGAGGGTGCCTCGCGTTATTCACGAAAAATGGCGTTAACCCAGACGACGCATGAACTGCATTGTTGATTGCAAATTCAGCGAGAGGGAGAAACGAACTCCACGACTGGAACGATGTCGCATAACTGCGTAGTACATCTTCAAGCACTCTGTTCACGCGCTCCGTTTGCCCATCCGTCTCTGGATGGGCTGCCGTAGACATAAGCAGTCGCGTGCCCAATAGTTGAAACAACGTTGCTTAAAAAGCTGACGTAAAGCGCGGGTCGCGGTCAGAAACAATTGATTCAGGCAAGCCGTGATGTCAAAATATGAAATCGATGAAGATCTGCGCGGTCGTCTCCGCCGTAACGTGCGCGGAGACTGGAGCAAAATGCACCATTTTGGTAAATCGATCCACAAAAACCAATACGCCCGTGCGTTTCTGTTCGTCCGGAGGGAGACCAAAGATGAAATCCATGCTGACCGAACGCCAGGCTTCCGTGGCAATCGGAAGCGGACGCAATGGAGCTTGTGAAGACGGCGCAGGCTTCACACGCTGGCATATTTCACAAGAGCGTACCCATTTCTGGATGTATTTGTACATACGCGGCCAGAAAAACACACGAGAGATGGCCGCGAACGTCTTCTCGCGACCCAAATGACCACCAGTTGGAGTGTCATGAAATTCATGCACCAATCGTGCGCGGAGGTCGTCATCAGCAGGGATGACGACGCGCGGTGGGTCGAAAACGTCCATTGTATAAGTCAGCAGCGGACCATCAAGCGCGTACCGCTTGATGTTGTCACGCGTTGGTTTCGTCAACTTCGCGAGTGAACCCTCACTAGGGTGTCGAAGATAATTGATGATTCCCGTGTAGAATGAATCGTTCGCATATGACTCAGCGATTTGAGTCCGGATTGACAGCTCAGGTGTCGAAATCATTGCATTGAGCCCCTGCTCAGCACAGCATAAACAAATGTCGTCGTCCTCGTCTTCAGCAATGCCTGGCTGATGACCCATGTCACGTCGAGGATCATAATCGGGACGTCGAGAAAGCGCGTCAGCAAGAATGTTGTTCTTGCCGGGTTTGTAAAAGACCACGAAATTATACATTGAGAAGTATGACAACCAACGTGCCATACTCTGGGACAAGTGGGGAGTCTTGACGGCGGTACGCAATGATGCGTGATCTGTATAGACCGAAAACATCTTCTCGCCGAGCAAATATACTCTGAACTTGATCAGCGCGTAACGCATAGCCAAAAGTCCTTTGTCATGTACCGGATAGTTCCTCTCTGCGGGTTTCATCTGTCGTGACTGAAAGCTCACGACGCGCTCTCGGCCCTCATCGTCAAACTGCATGAGGGCACATCCAATAGCGAAATTACTCGCATCACAGACGACGTGAAATGGCTTGGAATCATCAGGCAACATCAGCACTGGTGCTTCAGACAAGCTCTTTTTCACAGAGTTGAAGGCAGAGTGATGTCAAGCTTTCCATGACCAAACTGCGTCTTTATTCAGTAGAGTCGATAGTGGCTGGATTAGTTCTGCATAGTTCTTCGTATACTTATGCAAGTAATTGGCCAAGCCAAGCCATTGGCGTAGTTCCGTTTGGTTCCTGGGCGTAGGCCAGGAACATATCGATGACACTTTCTCCGGATCAGCACGGACACCCTCCTTGCTAACATAGCATCCAAGAACTGGAACCTCGGGAGCACAGAAGACACACTTCTTCAAATTTGCGTACAGTTTGTTCTCGCGCATCACTTGGAACACCTGTTTCAAATGCCGAAGGTGGACCTCCGTAGCGCTGAGTTGTTGCTCAGCGCGGCTGTGAACAAAAATATCGTCGAAATAACTTGAAGCGAAATCACGTAGTGGCCGAAGCACTTGTGTCACCATCCGGTTGAACGTTGCTGGAGCGTTCTTAAGGTCTTGTGGCATGACTAGCCACTCCCAAAGCATCCCACTCGGTGTGCTGACAGCGGTGAACGGGATATCACTGTTCCTCATTTAAATCTGGTAAAACCCGTCTGTCAGGTCTATGGCGCTAAAAATCTCGCTGCCGGACATGGTACCCAGTACCATGTCTTTCCGAGGAATTGGTGTTTGAGCCGGGATCGTGGCGTCATTCAACTTGTTATAAGCATGCACGATGCGCCAACCGCCGGTGGCTTTCTTCACACAGAAAGTCGGACTTAAATGTGGCGATATGCTTTCGCGAACGTGTCCTGCCTTACGGCGGCCCTAAAAAAATTCATCAATTGCGATGAGTTGGTCACGCGGTAGCGGCCACTGCCGCGTCACGCAATACTTCGATCCTGGCACGAGATCGGTCTCGTGTCGCACACCACGATCCGCTGGAAGCTCAGCGGGGATATTTCCGGAAAGATGTCGGCATACTCACGCGCGATATCATAGACAGGGTTGCCCGAAGCAAGAAGGGCTTCCCAAGACTGTGCCACGAAACGTTCTTCGCGCGCTGATTTGGGCTCAGCGCTCTGTGGGCGAGCCTCCAGAACTTCTCCATTAGCTGCTTCGGCGGCTGATATGATGCACACTTGCTCGATGTCGCCGGCCTTGAGATCGTGAAGGAAACTTTCCATGGTAGGGTTAATAGAGATGTGATCTCTGCAACAGTGCACGGAGGGCTCGCTACCTCAACATAGCGGCCACGATGTGAAGACCCTTCCACATATTCAAGCGCACAAACGGATTCCGTCAATACAGTATCATCGTCAACGGCGCTTGAGCGAGAATTTCGTCGTCTTGGTGATCGGCGTGCACCTTTCTTGCGTTTACGCTTTCTCTTGCGTCTTGAGCCACTGCTCGAGGCTGGAACGTCGCTGTAGCTGGAGGATGAAGTACCCCCCGCTAGACGTGGGAGCTCTGTCTCCACCACGTCGTTCACATGTAAGTCCACAGCCCGTTCATTCTCGTCGATAAGAGGCGGGAGCTCGTCGTCGACCATCTCAGATGTATGTGGGAGCCTCTGCTCGACCACCTCGGTTACAACCGGGAGCCTCTGCTCGGCCGTTGTGTGTGTATGCGGGAGCCCCTGCTCGACCGCCTCGCTGGAACTCGGGAACCCCTGCTCGACCGATGTCCGTGTGTGCGGGAACCCCTGTTCGACCGCCTCGTTGTGAATCGGGAGCCCCTGCTCGACCGATGTCCGTGTGTGCGGGAACCCCTGTTCGCCCGCCTCGTTGTGAATCGGGAGCCCCTGCTCGACCGATGTCTGTGTTTGCGGGAACCTCTGTTCGACCGTCTCGTTGTGAATCGGGAGCCCCTGCTCGACCGATGTCTGTGTTTGCGGGAACCTCTGTTCGACCGCGTCGTGTTGTGGATCTATCAGTGTGACTGAACATACCGGACACAGAGGGCCATCGCTCTCTCTGTGCTGACTTCTAGTCGTGGCGAGTTCGTTCACGACCCTGACGTGAGGCCAATCGGATGGCGCTACCAACAGATGAGTGAAATCTTCACTTACGTCGTAACCGCTTCGTCGTTTGACGGACCGAGATAGCCAGTCTATCGTCGGCTGATACCGTGACAGCCACGGTATCCCCAAGATGCAATCGAATGCATAATTCATCTCGTACACCAAAAATTCGTCATTACTTTGGAAGCCGTCGAACGTGTACGGCAAAACCACTGTTTTACGCGGGACACGCTGTGGTTGTCCATCAGCAAGTTTGACAACGATGTCACCTGGACCTTCTCGAACCGTAATTGTCGACGGGAGAAGGGACAAACATGATGCTCGAAAGAAATTGTTGGATGCACCCGAATCCAACAACGCTCGAAGTGGTCGTTTAACTCCAGCAACGATGAGACTGATAATTATCAGTCTCGAATCGTCGCGCATAGTGGTGGCATTGAAGTGGGTATGTATCACTTTAGGGCTAGGAGCCCGAGCTGCCACCTGAGTAATCGGGGCTCCATTACTGCCAGTAGGGCGCCCCGCACCTACTGGAACCGCTCGTTTTTTTGGCGGGACCACTGACGACACAGTATCTCCACGTGAGACAGCTGTGTTCGTGGACACCGGCGCTGGTGCTCGGCAGACGGCCGCACGATGGCCAGTCTTGCCGCACCGATAACACTTCATCGTGTTTTGACTTCGGATGTCGCGGCCAAATTGCTTGCCGCGACCACGAGATGCATCGATAACGTCAATTTTCATAGGCTCTGGGCCAGACGTACGCGGGCGTTGCGACGCTGCCTGCAAATATGACGATGCGACCGTGTAATCTTCACGAAGCGCGAGGGCAAATGCCTCCTCAAGAGTCTTAGGTTCAGCACGTGTGAGGAAATAGCGGGTCATGCCCTCTTGCATACCAAACACAAAGACATGAACTTGCGAAGCCATGTCGATCGGCTGCGTGATGATACACGAAGCAAGATGTCGCGTCTTCTGTACGTAATCACGCATCGACAGCTTGCCCTGTCGAAGTGAAAAGAAATCTGCGCGCAAGCGTGACTCATCTTGAGGGGGCTCGAACGCCAGTCGTAAGTCGCGCTGGATATCGTCCAGCGTAGGGAATGCCAACTCGTTTACAACGAGCTTCCCAAGAGCCCATTCTTTGGATTTACCAACAAGCCGAGACAGTAGGAAATTAACCTTGGCCGTCGGAGCGTCAATCAACCTTGACGCTATGGCGATATCAATCTCCCTAAACCAGCGATTAAGGGGGAGACGATCTGGACCATCACCAGAGTATGTCGACGTCTCCATTTTAATTGCATCGTAATGGGAGGGGCGCGAGAGAGTATGTACTCGCCGGTTCGCTTCGGCGAGCTCGCGCACCATGTAGTCTCGAATGACGGCACGGTGTTGTTCGGGCGTCGCTGTGCTCAGCAGCGACGTCACGAAGATTTCACCAGACACCGCCGCGAGGCGGTGTAATGCCTGCTATTCTACCGTAGTGAGATGAGGAAAATCTGCATGATCCAGCGAAACTGCTGGAGCCATCGAAGATTCACTCATATCCATCTCGAACTTGGTCATGGGAAGGACTACAAAGTGCTACCAGGTGTAACGGGGAGAGAGCCCGTTACCGTCTTACACTAATAATTAAGCTGAGGAAGCGCTGTGATTTATAAGGTAAATTAACTCTGTTTGTATTTTTGTATTTTTATAATTCGCAGTAAGTGCGAATATGTTCCCTAGCTCATGGGAACCACTCAAATACAGAACTAATTATTATTGGCTAATTATTGGGTCTGGCACCCCAATAATAAACCAATAATAAATAGACGCGCAGTATCCGCTATCCAAATACTGCCTACACTTAATGTATGTAATTATGTAATAAAATAATGACTACTTAATGTAATGGGTTGCCCCATTACACATTATTGGCGTGGATACATAATTGCTGTGGATCATATACCGCGATCCACTACACTGCGATCCAATATACCGCGATCCACTACGGGGTGTATGCTATGAACCTCATGATGCAAGAGGTGAACGACATAGAAATGCGATACGCAACCGAGATCTAGCGAACAGATAGGCATAGTCGTATATTTTGAATTTGAATGGTTAACATTTAATAGAATTAAATTTGCAACGAAAGACACGCGTCAACTTCTCCCGAGCAAAACATTTGGCCTCACATTGAGCAGAGAGTGACCCTCGTCTATACAAACTTCGCCTTTGGAGTGTGTGGCCAGGTGGAACGTCAATTTTCATCCCCCAAACTGCTATAGGACGCAGGAAACCTTACGGTTCAGATTCAATATCGCGAGACAACTCAAGTGGTCAGAAGGCTCGCACATCAAGCTTATCCCTTGGAGAAAGGCGACTCAGCGCCCACGTATTCACGCAACCGAGTAAAGAATTTCCACTCGATCCACCCCACGTTCTACCCGGGTGAAGAATTTTTACCCGATTAACTCCTATCCATGAAACGGTCAAGTTCAGCTACCGCTCAAGTCCAACGGGAAGAGCGCAACCCGCCTCACCGACGGGTACACAAGGTGAGCAAGAAAGCACAGAGCAAAAAATCGTGGCACCTCCTCCGTCAGTCGTTTTGTCTGGGCGCCAGTGAAGAGTTGCGATCACAATGAATTTGTGATCACCACTCCACCACAATGGTACGCATCCCGGATTTGAATTCGGGATGTCAGCGTGAGTCCCTGAGTGAATAAGAATCAAGATCAAGACTGAAACTGGGATAAGAGCGCTAGCGAAAGCGGTTGTCGCAGACGCTTGAGAATGAAGGATCTCCAGATCTACAAAGCTTCGGGAGGGGCTTTGACGACAAGAAAATGAAAGAGGAAAATCAGTTGCACGATCTTAAAGAAAGTCCCCAACGCGTCCTGAAATCTTTTCGTGGCCACCGCATATTGTTCTGCAAAGCACGATCCAAAACATGGAATTTTTAGGGGAATTTTCATATGAGTACTGTAACGGGGCAGCCCGTTACATGGAAATTGTCATTATAAGAAATAATGACAATAGAGAATATTAGGTTGAATATTCTCTTAATTATATCACCAATAGTGGTGATATTGATGGGTCGACCAAAGAGTCTGCTCATTGGTTGATATCTTGACGATATCAACCCACCAATCGCCGCAAGACGCGCGCAATGAGTGGTGACGAGACGTCGTCATACATTCAGTTAGATTAGTATAATTTAGTTAAGTCAAACAGAGAGACAGTAGTTAAAAGACTTAATTGTATGAATATAACAATTCAATATTCCCCTAAGACAGGGCTTGTGTCTGTCTTACCTACCGCTTCCTCGATTGCCTTATGTACGTCTGTCGGGCGCACCGATACCCTTGCGTTAAGTTCACGCAAGGGTATGCCACGTTACACCTGGTAGCACTTTGTAGTCCTTCCAAGGACCACAACATCTAACATGAACATGTTGGATGATGAAGAGACCTTTCACGCCACGCGTGAAGGGGTTACCCATTTGAGTGACATCGAATGGGGTGCGGTAGAGCGAATGAGTTCTACCGCAGGCGAGTTCGCCATTAGCGCCATGTTGAAGTCTCTAGACCGAGACCAACAACATGCCGCTATATCCAAGTTCATTCAAAGTGAACTTGTCGCCGAAAGGGAGAAAGTAGCCTTACTTCACCAGCAAGGCTCTCAACAGGCCGAGCAGTTGAGAATACTCGGTGCTCAACAGACAGAGCTGTTGAGACAGCAGCAATTACATGCTGCTGTGGGCGGGACGGCGCATGCGCGTCGTCCCGAGGTCATGAAGGTTGACATCTCCAAGTACAGAGGAGTCGAGGAAGACTCTCTGTATCTCTGGTTCGTCGAACTCGACAGAGCCTTAAGGGCTCGTCGCGTCGAAGATGAGCAAATGAAACTCACGTTTGCTCAAACCCACTTGGCCGGGCGTGCCAAAACTTCGTCCCTGAGGCTCGAGAGTAGCGACCCAAATGTGTTAAGGTCGCTAGATGACTTCAAGACCCGGCTCAGACAAATGTTCGAGCCGCCACGCGCTGAGTTCAGAGCTCGTTCATATCTACTGAAACTCAAGCAGGGTAAGAGTGATGTGCACGCTCACGCTCAACATATACGACTCCTTGCGAGTAGTATAACTGCTAACCCAGTTCATGAACACACGTTGATTACGGTCTTCATGCAAGGGCTCGCAGAAGGGCCTGTCAGGAGCCACCTGTTCCGCCTTGAGCTGAATACGCTGGAAGATGCGATATCAGCCGCGGAACAGGAAGACTTTAGCATGAGACAGGCTCATGCTAGCTCAAACTCTTATCGTCCACCGAGACGACAAGAGATCGGAGGTCCAGAACCAATGGACCTCTGCAATGTTGATAGCAAGAGACCTCGCTCTTCAAACAACAAGCGAATGCAGAGGTGCAGTCGCTGCCAGAGGCTAGGGCACTTTGCATACGAGTGTAGTGCTCCACGCCCAGTACCAAACAGTGCTGAGCGAAATGGACGACCATTTGCCAGAAAGGGCAATGGGCGTGGGTCCAGCGCTGTTGCGAAGCCGCAACAGCGAGACGGACCATCAAAAAATGGACGGGTCAGTAGGGGCGGAGCGCCCTACTGATCCAGCAACCTCAAGAGAGTTTGCAAATATCTTGACGAAAGTTTCTCCAGATACAAAAATATTGTGTCTCTCTGCACCTGGTGATGACGTTTCACTCATCACCTTGAAGTTGAAAGCGACAAATGATTTGTCGCTTCGTGCCCTAGTAGACTGTGGGGCGTCGAGCAACTTTGTTCGCCGCCAGTCACTAGAGGGTCGTAGGCTCAAGTTCGTTGAGTGCGACCTTTCCCTCACGAGGATGACGGTGCGCCTTGCAACAGGCGCATCGATTACCGTTGAGAAACGTGTAGTAGGAATCCACTACACGTTGGAGGGCGAACAGTACGATGATGACTTCATCGAACTGGATCTGGATGACAAATTTGATGTCATCCTGAGATTACCTTGGCTCGGAAAGTACGAGCCAAGGGTGAGCTGGCAGCATCGATCCGTGAAGATGCCTGCCGCTTGTTCATCAGATGGCCATCTACTGAACATCTTGAAGCGTCCACAAGCGTGTGGATGTACTGCGAGTGAGTGCGATGGCCTCACTGGCGGTACGGTCGTTAGCACGACTGCACACGATCACAGTGTAGTTGATCACTACACTGTGGAGCAAGCTACCGGCGGCTGTACAGAAGTACAGGCTGCGTCGAAGGTCCACCACTCGAATAAGTCGAATGGACCGGGACATGGATGCATGCCTAGCGGGCAGCATCTTAGAGAAAAGAAACATGTTGCCTTCGAGGGGCAACATGTAAATCCTAGGCCGACTGGAGAATCGACCGTAGAGGACCGGTACCTGACTGTGGTTTCACAGCCACAGTCAGAAGACGTCGAGGGAATAAGTCCCCACGTACTTGAGGAAGGAATTCCTCAAAGTCAGTTGCTCAAAGGATTAGGCCTTCAGCAACCTGTGGAAGCAAGTTCCCAAGAAGAAACCGAGACTTTGAACGTCTAGGTTAATGACGGATCAAGCGTTGGGGCTTATACGCTTGATCTGATTGTGCCTCCGAAATTTACTTCGGAGATAACTCAGTTGCCAAAGCTAGAACTGAAACGGTTCTTGCGTGATCTGCGTAGTGGCAAAGTCAAGCAGATCTGCATACTCGTCACAGAGGATGAGTATGTGGCCGATATTCGGTCGGCATCAGTATTTGCTGGGGGCGAACGGGTTTTTAGCAGTCCATCGATGGACAAAAGTGTCCTCGATGAGAAGACTTGGATCGAGCGATACACGTCTCAATCCTGGGAGTCGCTTCAGGCAAAACCTTTGTATAAGGATTTGATCGAATTCAGGGATGTATTCCCTGAATCCGTACCTTCCGAGTTGTCTAAGGACAAAGGCACTCGACACGAGATCGAGCTCAGACCGGGCTCGAAGTACTGTGTCATGAATCAGTGGCCACTACCTCATGAACAAGTACTAGTAAAAGATAAGTTCTTTGCCGATCGCTTAGCAGCGGGCCATGTGAGGGAATTAACATCCTCTTACAGCTCTCCGACCTTCTGTGTGCGAAAGGCCACAGGAGGATGGCGGATAGTGCACGCATTCAACAAGTTGAATGCTGCAACGGTACCGGCTCAGACGCCGATACAGAAGATGGACGTAATCATAGATGGTATGTCAAAGAGTACCATCTTTTCGTCCATGGATCTGATAAATCGATTCTATCAGATCCTGATGCGTGAACGGGACATCCCGTTCACGGCAGTGAGTACCCCTAGCGGGATGCTGTGGGAGTGGCTAGTGATGCCGCTGGGGCTGAGTGATGCCCCTGCAACATTCAATAAATGTGTCACAAATCTGTTGAGACCGATGCGGGACTTTGCACCGAGTTACTTCGACGATGTGTTCGTCCATAGCCGGGCTATGGATGGAAAGACGGACGTTGAAGTTCACAGAACTCACGTTGGTCAGGTCCCTCAACTTATGCGCAAGCATAAGTCGTATGCCAACCTCAAAACGTATATATTCGCGGCTAGCGAAATACCATTCCTTGGGTGCATCGAGGGTAAACACGGCGTACGACCTGATCCCGAAAAGATCAAGGCGATCAACGACCGGCCAGTGCCAGTCGATGTTAAGAGACTGAGGAAGTTCCTTGGACTAGCGTCGTACTTGCACAAGTACTCGTGCAACTACGCCGAAATGACGGTACATCTTTCTTGTTTACTCAAGAAAATGTCAAGTGGTCATGGAACTCTAAGTGCCAGCGTTCCTTTGAAGGTATCAAGCGGAGCTTGATGCAGTCGTCGATCTTGGCCATTGCAGATCAGGACAGACCATTTCATGTGGTCTGTGATGCCAGCGATTTTGCGATCAGCTGTAAGTTGATGCAATTTGAGACAGGTGGCACGGAGCGCGTCATCTGCTAGTAATCTAGCCAGCTGCAGGAAGCTGAGCGCAATTACCCAGTGCATGACAAGAAACTCCTTGCCATGAAGTACGCACTGGCTAAGTTTCACGTCTATCTCTTGGGAGATAGACCGTTCATCGTCTATACGGGCCATGCGTCATTACGCACGGCCGTAAACAGCCCACAACCTCTCGCAAAGGATGGCGAGGTGGCTGTATTTCTTCGCGGAGTATAACTTTTACGTCGAAAATAAGCTAGGACGACTCAATGTCGTCGCTGATGCGCTTTCGCGCCGGTACGATTTCGAGCCGGACGCACAATCCAACAGTGAGGATACGCTTACTGTTGCAACACTTACAACCAGTGTATCGTCTTCAACATTACTCGGAGACGTAACGAAGACCTATGCGAAAGATTAGGAAATTCTGCGACTAACGGAATATCTGCTGAATTCAACTCGTAAATCGTTAGAGCTGTTTTACCTCTTTACCGTTCCTCATCGGATCAGCTCTCCTTCCGCAACACGCGACGGTTCGCTGTACTCTCCAATTGTTTCGAGCAACATTAATCGTGTCGCCGTCCCCCCTCATAACAACTTGAGCTTGCTCATCATGTCTATGTGTCACGATGCCCCGACAGGTGACCATCGTAAGAGATAAACGACATACCTTACGGTTAGTCGGGACTTTCACTGGCTCCGCCAGTATCAGCTTGTGCGCACTTACATTCGTTCTTGCGAGGCTTGTCAACGGGTGAAGCCTAGTCCTTTATCTCTTGCACCATTGCAACCTCTGCCTGTTCCGGCAGAGTGCTGGCAGTCCGTTTCAATGGACTTCGTCTTCGGGTTTCCCGAAGACGCTCACAAGAATAATGGTATTCTTGTGTTTGTTGACCGGTTCAGCAAGATGGTCCATCTTGCTGCCGTACCTGAGTCGATCAAGGCTCAAGGTTGTGCTCGTGTCTTTCTCGACACGGTCTTTAGACTCCATGGGTTACCCCATGAACTCGTATCCGACCGTGACCCTCGATTCACGGCGGAATTTTGGCAAACCGTGTTCCGTACTCTCGGAACACGGTTGACGTTGTCCACTTCTGACCATCCCGATTAAGATGGTCAGACGGAACGTGCAAACCGTGTCCTCGAAGAGATCCTTCGAGGATATGTCCACTCGTTTCCGAGTTGGAGCGAATTCCTACCCATGGTGGAATTCGCCATCAATAATTCGGTACATGCTTCCACACAGCACACACCGTTTTACGTGAATAGCTTACGCCACCCACGTGTACCCGCCCTTCTAGAGTGTGACCTTTGGATAAGGGGGGAGCGACTCGCTCGAGCAAAAACCGTTTTGGCTCTTGCTCATCACGTGTCGACGCTAACGTCGTCACGTATGATGCCGATATCGATCATGTCGACATCGATGAAGAAAATCAACTCAATAATATTGGCGACGCTATCACTGACTCGGATGATGATGACGATGCTAGTATATTCAGCACCGTCAACGATAATTACAGCGAGGAAGAAGACAACCTCGCCAAAAAAGAGAAGAATACCTTAGCAGTGCGCACGAAGCGCACTGACAGGACAAAACAAAGAGTTAGCAGAGAACTTCTTGATGACTCGAGAGGCGATAGTCCGCTTCGTGCAAGACTCCATCGCAAATGCGGTGGATCGTAAGAAACGAAACGCAGGCAAGAATGGAAGAGCAAATGTTCTTTCAGTTAAGGTTAATGACCTAGTACTACTGTCTACGGCAAACCTACCTGGACATGCAGTCACTAGTGCAGGCAGTAGTAAACTACTGCCAAAATACATTGGCTCATTTCGTGTGTTGCACCGCAGAGGCAATGCATACACGATCGAATTGCCACGTAAGATACGCACGCATCCCACGTTTTACGTGGGGAGACTCAGGTCATACTGTCAGTACGAGCCTTCTTCTTCCGATGAAGATAGCCCCCACGTTTAAGAAACTCTATCAGGTTTTTGCGCTCGCGCTCCAGACGTTCAACCTGGTCGCGCACATCAGAGATCACTCCGTTAAAGCGAAGGATCTCTCCGCGAGCTGTGCCCCGCTCGCCAACGAGCGAGCGGACGTCGCGCTCGACCTGCAGCTGCGAGACGCACACTCAGCGCGGTCCTTCGCATGCTCCGTCTCGTGTTCCTTGCGGTACTCCCGCAAGGAATCAGACAGGTCGTAACGCCTGTTCCTCTCGTGCTTCAAATCATCACGAAATTCGGCGATTGCGCGATCCATCTCGTAAGGGTCGAGATGGTGGGCCTGGGGTTCTGGAGGAGGTCTTTCCTCCTTCACCAATTCCTTTGATGTACTCGCACGGAGGTCAACTCTTTTTACTAGAGCATATCTTGAATCACCGTGACGATTCACTATCAAGGACGAGCTACCTCTTCCAGTGGCGGGGGTATCCATCCTCTTGGAACAACTGGGAGCGGGGCTCCCAGCTGATGATGGATATGCCTGGTCTCGTCCACCAGTATGAAGAGGCTTATCTGATTGGTCCTGGGTCTCATCGGTAAAGACGCGCTGTTGGCGCTTGTAGACGGATTGCAATTTTTCAATCGCGTCACGCATCTCAGCTGAGATGTGTGCCCTTCCCCAGCGCAAACTTAGGGAATACACATCCCTATGTGCACGTTGCGAGTTGTCAACACAACTCGCACAATGGTCTCTCCAAGTGAGGCAAGGAATATCTGCCTCGCTCGACAAACAGTGCAACCGGTACCTTGCACCGGTTGGTGTTCGCTTTTTACACTTATCGTACCGCCTCAAGTATCTGCAGCCACACATCTCGTCCAAAATTGTTCACATTCTGGACGAACGCATTCCACGCAGACAAAAACGAGTTTTTGTCACGATTTCGATTGCCGTTGTACCGTCGATGTCTAAGGAAAACATCGAGATAAAAGTCTTTCTTAGCGCGAAAGTTACTCGCGCTGGGATCGAAGCCGTGAAGCTCAGTCGCATCGAATAAGGGTTTTCGATGGTGTTGGCATGTCTCGTGAGACAAGCCATTGATGAACCGTTCAGGAAAACGCCACGGCTTCAGCTCATCACGCTTCGCAGTGGTACCCTTGTCGGTACCACGGTTGTCAGTATGACGATGGCTTGCACCATCGTCAAGTCGCTCGTGCGAAGGAGCACGAGTTGATGGCGGTGATGAGCAATCATAATCATCATCAAACTCATCATTACTGCCGAACATACTATGACGCATGTCACTAGTCCGTACGTCCGGCAGTATCGTGGATGAATGAGACACCGCAGGTGAACGCGATGCCTCCAAAGGCTTTTCCGAGTCAGACACGTCTGACCCGCCAGAATAGATGACCTTAAGGTCGGAGTCATCATGCGCACGCGGTGTGGTACCGCGTGCATCTGCAGCACATGTTGCTGCAGGCGAAGAACGAGCAGCAGACGATTCGTCGTCTGCTGCAGAGGCTAGCACAGCACCGGGCTGTGCGTGTCTTGAGCCACCCCGCATAGACATGTTAACTATGCGAGGTCGGGTAAAATGTAAATGGAACTGACCCAACTAGTGCTCCACGTCCCAATTGTGCCCAATGAGTGGCCACCATGTTTTTGATAGTCACACAGTGATTATCAGTTGGGGGGGTGATGTTACAGGGCAGCCCGTTACATGGAAATTGTCATTTTCGAGATAATGACAATAGAGAATATTAGGTTGAATATTCTCTTAATTATATCACCAATAGTGGTGATATTGATGGGTCGACCAAAGAGTCTGCTCATTGGTTGATATCTTGACGATATCAACCCACCAATCGCCGCAAGACGCGCGCAATGAGTGGTGACGAGACGTCGTCATACATTCAGTTAGATTAGTATAATTTAGTTAAGTCAAACAGAGAGACAGTAGTTAAAAGACTTAATTGTATGAATACAACAATTCAATATTCCCCTAAGACAGGGCTTGTGTCTGTCTTACCTACCGCTTCCTCGATTGCCTTATGTACGTCTGTCGGGCGCACCGATACCCTTGCGTTAAGTTCACGCAAGGGTATGCCACGTTACACCTGGTAGCACTTTGTAGTCCTTCCAAGGACCACAACATCTAACATGAACATGTTGGATGATGAAGAGACCTTTCACGCCACGCGTGAAGGGGTTACCCATTTGAGTGACATCGAATGGGGTGCGGTAGAGCGAATGAGTTCTACCGCAGGCGAGTTCGCCATTAGCGCCATGTTGAAGTCTCTAGACCGAGACCAACAACATGCCGCTATATCCAAGTTCATTCAAAGTGAACTTGTCGCCGAAAGGGAGAAAGTAGCCTTACTTCACCAGCAAGGCTCTCAACAGGCCGAGCAGTTGAGAATACTCGGTGCTCAACAGACAGAGCTGTTGAGACAGCAGCAATTACATGCTGCTGTGGGCGGGACGGCGCATGCGCGTCGTCCCGAGGTCATGAAGGTTGACATCTCCAAGTACAGAGGAGTCGAGGAAGACTCTCTGTATCTCTGGTTCGTCGAACTCGACAGAGCCTTAAGGGCTCGTCGCGTCGAAGATGAGCAAATGAAACTCACGTTTGCTCAAACCCACTTGGCCGGGCGTGCCAAAACTTCGTCCCTGAGGCTCGAGAGTAGCGACCCAAATGTGTTAAGGTCGCTAGATGACTTCAAGTCCCGGCTCAGACAAATGTTCGAGCCGCCACGCGCTGAGTTCAGAGCTCGTTCATATCTACTGAAACTCAAGCAGGGTAAGAGTGATGTGCACGCTCACGCTCAACATATACGACTCCTTGCGAGTAGTATAACTGCTAACCCAGTTCATGAACACACGTTGATTACGGTCTTCATGC
Source organism: Hyaloperonospora brassicae (assembly GCA_947650285.1). Taxonomy (NCBI): domain Eukaryota; phylum Oomycota; class Peronosporomycetes; order Peronosporales; family Peronosporaceae; genus Hyaloperonospora; species Hyaloperonospora brassicae. The sequence goes on along the minus strand of CANTFL010000469.1, from coordinate 24,486 downwards.
AAGGGCTCGCAGAAGGGCCTGTCAGGAGCCACCTGTTCCGCCTTGAGCTGAATACGCTGGAAGATGCGATATCAGCCGCGGAACAGGAAGACTTTAGCATGAGACAGGCTCATGCTAGCTCAAACTCTTATCGTCCACCGAGACGACAAGAGATCGGAGGTCCAGAACCAATGGACCTCTGCAATGTTGATAGCAAGAGACCTCGCTCTTCAAACAACAAGCGAATGCAGAGGTGCAGTCGCTGCCAGAGGCTAGGGCACTTTGCATACGAGTGTAGTGCTCCACGCCCAGTACCAAACAGTGCTGAGCGAAATGGACGACCATTTGCCAGAAAGGGCAATGGGCGTGGGTCCAGCGCTGTTGCGAAGCCGCAACAGCGAGACGGACCATCAAAAAATGGACGGGTCAGTAGGGGCGGAGCGCCCTACTGATCCAGCAACCTCAAGAGAGTTTGCAAATATCTTGACGAAAGTTTCTCCAGATACAAAAATATTGTGTCTCTCTGCACCTGGTGATGACGTTTCACTCATCACCTTGAAGTTGAAAGCGACAAATGATTTGTCGCTTCGTGCCCTAGTAGACTGTGGGGCGTCGAGCAACTTTGTTCGCCGCCAGTCACTAGAGGGTCGTAGGCTCAAGTTCGTTGAGTGCGACCTTTCCCTCACGAGGATGACGGTGCGCCTTGCAACAGGCGCATCGATTACCGTTGAGAAACGTGTAGTAGGAATCCACTACACGTTGGAGGGCGAACAGTACGATGATGACTTCATCGAACTGGATCTGGATGACAAATTTGATGTCATCCTGAGATTACCTTGGCTCGGAAAGTACGAGCCAAGGGTGAGCTGGCAGCATCGATCCGTGAAGATGCCTGCCGCTTGTTCATCAGATGGCCATCTACTGAACATCTTGAAGCGTCCACAAGCGTGTGGATGTACTGCGAGTGAGTGCGATGGCCTCACTGGCGGTACGGTCGTTAGCACGACTGCACACGATCACAGTGTAGTTGATCACTACACTGTGGAGCAAGCTACCGGCGGCTGTACAGAAGTACAGGCTGCGTCGAAGGTCCACCACTCGAATAAGTCGAATGGACCGGGACATGGATGCATGCCTAGCGGGCAGCATCTTAGAGAAAAGAAACATGTTGCCTTCGAGGGGCAACATGTAAATCCTAGGCCGACTGGAGAATCGACCGTAGAGGACCGGTACCTGACTGTGGTTTCACAGCCACAGTCAGAAGACGTCGAGGGAATAAGTCCCCACGTACTTGAGGAAGGAATTCCTCAAAGTCAGTTGCTCAAAGGATTAGGCCTTCAGCAACCTGTGGAAGCAAGTTCCCAAGAAGAAACCGAGACTTTGAACGTCTAGGTTAATGACGGATCAAGCGTTGGGGCTTATACGCTTGATCTGATTGTGCCTCCGAAATTTACTTCGGAGATAACTCAGTTGCCAAAGCTAGAACTGAAACGGTTCTTGCGTGATCTGCGTAGTGGCAAAGTCAAGCAGATCTGCATACTCGTCACAGAGGATGAGTATGTGGCCGATATTCGGTCGGCATCAGTATTTGCTGGGGGCGAACGGGTTTTTAGCAGTCCATCGATGGACAAAAGTGTCCTCGATGAGAAGACTTGGATCGAGCGATACACGTCTCAATCCTGGGAGTCGCTTCAGGCAAAACCTTTGTATAAGGATTTGATCGAATTCAGGGATGTATTCCCTGAATCCGTACCTTCCGAGTTGTCTAAGGACAAAGGCACTCGACACGAGATCGAGCTCAGACCGGGCTCGAAGTACTGTGTCATGAATCAGTGGCCACTACCTCATGAACAAGTACTAGTAAAAGATAAGTTCTTTGCCGATCGCTTAGCAGCGGGCCATGTGAGGGAATTAACATCCTCTTACAGCTCTCCGACCTTCTGTGTGCGAAAGGCCACAGGAGGATGGCGGATAGTGCACGCATTCAACAAGTTGAATGCTGCAACGGTACCGGCTCAGACGCCGATACAGAAGATGGACGTAATCATAGATGGTATGTCAAAGAGTACCATCTTTTCGTCCATGGATCTGATAAATCGATTCTATCAGATCCTGATGCGTGAACGGGACATCCCGTTCACGGCAGTGAGTACCCCTAGCGGGATGCTGTGGGAGTGGCTAGTGATGCCGCTGGGGCTGAGTGATGCCCCTGCAACATTCAATAAATGTGTCACAAATCTGTTGAGACCGATGCGGGACTTTGCACCGAGTTACTTCGACGATGTGTTCGTCCATAGCCGGGCTATGGATGGAAAGACGGACGTTGAAGTTCACAGAACTCACGTTGGTCAGGTCCCTCAACTTATGCGCAAGCATAAGTCGTATGCCAACCTCAAAACGTATATATTCGCGGCTAGCGAAATACCATTCCTTGGGTGCATCGAGGGTAAACACGGCGTACGACCTGATCCCGAAAAGATCAAGGCGATCAACGACCGGCCAGTGCCAGTCGATGTTAAGAGACTGAGGAAGTTCCTTGGACTAGCGTCGTACTTGCACAAGTACTCGTGCAACTACGCCGAAATGACGGTACATCTTTCTTGTTTACTCAAGAAAATGTCAAGTGGTCATGGAACTCTAAGTGCCAGCGTTCCTTTGAAGGTATCAAGCGGAGCTTGATGCAGTCGTCGATCTTGGCCATTGCAGATCAGGACAGACCATTTCATGTGGTCTGTGATGCCAGCGATTTTGCGATCAGCTGTAAGTTGATGCAATTTGAGACAGGTGGCACGGAGCGCGTCATCTGCTAGTAATCTAGCCAGCTGCAGGAAGCTGAGCGCAATTACCCAGTGCATGACAAGAAACTCCTTGCCATGAAGTACGCACTGGCTAAGTTTCACGTCTATCTCTTGGGAGATAGACCGTTCATCGTCTATACGGGCCATGCGTCATTACGCACGGCCGTAAACAGCCCACAACCTCTCGCAAAGGATGGCGAGGTGGCTGTATTTCTTCGCGGAGTATAAATTTTACGTCGAAAATAAGCTAGGACGACTCAATGTCGTCGCTGATGCGCTTTCGCGCCGGTACGATTTCGAGCCGGACGCACAATCCAACAGTGAGGATACGCTTACTGTTGCAACACTTACAACCAGTGTATCGTCTTCAACATTACTCGGAGACGTAACGAAGACCTATGCGAAAGATTAGGAAATTCTGCGACTAACGGAATATCTGCTGAATTCAACTCGTAAATCGTTAGAGCTGTTTTACCTCTTTACCGTTCCTCATCGGATCAGCTCTCCTTCCGCAACACGCGACGGTTCGCTGTACTCTCCAATTGTTTCGAGCAACATTAATCGTGTCGCCGTCCCCCCTCATAACAACTTGAGCTTGCTCATCATGTCTATGTGTCACGATGCCCCGACAGGTGACCATCGTAAGAGATAAACGACATACCTTACGGTTAGTCGGGACTTTCACTGGCTCCGCCAGTATCAGCTTGTGCGCACTTACATTCGTTCTTGCGAGGCTTGTCAACGGGTGAAGCCTAGTCCTTTATCTCTTGCACCATTGCAACCTCTGCCTGTTCCGGCAGAGTGCTGGCAGTCCGTTTCAATGGACTTCGTCTTCGGGTTTCCCGAAGACGCTCACAAGAATAATGGTATTCTTGTGTTTGTTGACCGGTTCAGCAAGATGGTCCATCTTGCTGCCGTACCTGAGTCGATCAAGGCTCAAGGTTGTGCTCGTGTCTTTCTCGACACGGTCTTTAGACTCCATGGGTTACCCCATGAACTCGTATCCGACCGTGACCCTCGATTCACGGCGGAATTTTGGCAAACCGTGTTCCGTACTCTCGGAACACGGTTGACGTTGTCCACTTCTGACCATCCCGATTAAGATGGTCAGACGGAACGTGCAAACCGTGTCCTCGAAGAGATCCTTCGAGGATATGTCCACTCGTTTCCGAGTTGGAGCGAATTCCTACCCATGGTGGAATTCGCCATCAATAATTCGGTACATGCTTCCACACAGCACACACCGTTTTACGTGAATAGCTTACGCCACCCACGTGTACCCGCCCTTCTAGAGTGTGACCTTTGGATAAGGGGGGAGCGACTCGCTCGAGCAAAAACCGTTTTGGCTCTTGCTCATCACGTGTCGACGCTAACGTCGTCACGTATGATGCCGATATCGATCATGTCGACATCGATGAAGAAAATCAACTCAATAATATTGGCGACGCTATCACTGACTCGGATGATGATGACGATGCTAGTATATTCAGCACCGTCAACGATAATTACAGCGAGGAAGAAGACAACCTCGCCAAAAAAGAGAAGAATACCTTAGCAGTGCGCACGAAGCGCACTGACAGGACAAAACAAAGAGTTAGCAGAGAACTTCTTGATGACTCGAGAGGCGATAGTCCGCTTCGTGCAAGACTCCATCGCAAATGCGGTGGATCGTAAGAAACGAAACGCAGGCAAGAATGGAAGAGCAAATGTTCTTTCAGTTAAGGTTAATGACCTAGTACTACTGTCTACGGCAAACCTACCTGGACATGCAGTCACTAGTGCAGGCAGTAGTAAACTACTGCCAAAATACATTGGCTCATTTCGTGTGTTGCACCGCAGAGGCAATGCATACACGATCGAATTGCCACGTAAGATACGCACGCATCCCACGTTTTACGTGGGGAGACTCAGGTCATACTGTCAGTACGAGCCTTCTTCTTCCGATGAAGATAGCCCCCACGTTTAAGAAACTCTATCAGGTTTTTGCGCTCGCGCTCCAGACGTTCAACCTGGTCGCGCACATCAGAGATCACTCCGTTAAAGCGAAGGATCTCTCCGCGAGCTGTGCCCCGCTCGCCAACGAGCGAGCGGACGTCGCGCTCGACCTGCAGCTGCGAGACGCACACTCAGCGCGGTCCTTCGCATGCTCCGTCTCGTGTTCCTTGCGGTACTCCCGCAAGGAATCAGACAGGTCGTAACGCCTGTTCCTCTCGTGCTTCAAATCATCACGAAATTCGGCGATTGCGCGATCCATCTCGTAAGGGTCGAGATGGTGGGCCTGGGGTTCTGGAGGAGGTCTTTCCTCCTTCACCAATTCCTTTGATGTACTCGCACGGAGGTCAACTCTTTTTACTAGAGCATATCTTGAATCACCGTGACGATTCACTATCAAGGACGAGCTACCTCTTCCAGTGGCGGGGGTATCCATCCTCTTGGAACAACTGGGAGCGGGGCTCCCAGCTGATGATGGATATGCCTGGTCTCGTCCACCAGTATGAAGAGGCTTATCTGATTGGTCCTGGGTCTCATCGGTAAAGACGCGCTGTTGGCGCTTGTAGACGGATTGCAATTTTTCAATCGCGTCACGCATCTCAGCTGAGATGTGTGCCCTTCCCCAGCGCAAACTTAGGGAATACACATCCCTATGTGCACGTTGCGAGTTGTCAACACAACTCGCACAATGGTCTCTCCAAGTGAGGCAAGGAATATCTGCCTCGCTCGACAAACAGTGCAACCGGTACCTTGCACCGGTTGGTGTTCGCTTTTTACACTTATCGTACCGCCTCAAGTATCTGCAGCCACACATCTCGTCCAAAATTGTTCACATTCTGGACGAACGCATTCCACGCAGACAAAAACGAGTTTTTGTCACGATTTCGATTGCCGTTGTACCGTCGATGTCTAAGGAAAACATCGAGATAAAAGTCTTTCTTAGCGCGAAAGTTACTCGCGCTGGGATCGAAGCCGTGAAGCTCAGTCGCATCGAATAAGGGTTTTCGATGGTGTTGGCATGTCTCGTGAGACAAGCCATTGATGAACCGTTCAGGAAAACGCCACGGCTTCAGCTCATCACGCTTCGCAGTGGTACCCTTGTCGGTACCACGGTTGTCAGTATGACGATGGCTTGCACCATCGTCAAGTCGCTCGTGCGAAGGAGCACGAGTTGATGGCGGTGATGAGCAATCATAATCATCATCAAACTCATCATTACTGCCGAACATACTATGACGCATGTCACTAGTCCGTACGTCCGGCAGTATCGTGGATGAATGAGACACCGCAGGTGAACGCGATGCCTCCAAAGGCTTTTCCGAGTCAGACACGTCTGACCCGCCAGAATAGATGACCTTAAGGTCGGAGTCATCATGCGCACGCGGTGTGGTACCGCGTGCATCTGCAGCACATGTTGCTGCAGGCGAAGAACGAGCAGCAGACGATTCGTCGTCTGCTGCAGAGGCTAGCACAGCACCGGGCTGTGCGTGTCTTGAGCCACCCCGCATAGACATGTTAACTATGCGAGGTCGGGTAAAATGTAAATGGAACTGACCCAACTAGTGCTCCACGTCCCAATTGTGCCCAATGAGTGGCCACCATGTTTTTGATAGTCACACAGTGATTATCAGTTGGGGGGGTGATGTTACAGGGCAGCCCGTTACATGGAAATTGTCATTTTCGAGATAATGACAATAGAGAATATTAGGTTGAATATTCTCTTAATTATATCACCAATAGTGGTGATATTGATGGGTCGACCAAAGAGTCTGCTCATTGGTTGATATATTGACGATATCAACCCACCAATCGCCGCTAGACGCGCGCAATGAGTGGTGACGAGACGTCGTCATACATTCAGTTAGATTAGTATAATTTAGTTAAGTCAAACAGAGAGACAGTAGTTAAAAGACTTAATTATATGAATATAACAATTCAATATTCCCCTAAAACAGGGCTTGTGTCTGTCTTACCTACCGCTTCCTCGGTTGCCCTGTGTACGCTTGTCGGCGCACGATACCCTTGCGTTAAGTTCACGCAAGAGTGTGCCCCGTTACAAGTTCCATTCATACTAGATGGAACATCCGATAGGATGAAGAAAGATGCAAAGAGTTCGGACGACGTTAGAAGGCTGGTCATGATGAAACAAGATCAAAACGTTTACAAAATTTGCAAGCCGAATGAAAAGTCAAGACTAAGAAGATAAATCAAGACCTTAAGTTAGTGGAACGCGAATGAAACTTTAATAATTAACGATTTGATGAAATCAGCCGAAACTTCCATTTGAAGCAGTTTAAGAAGCTATGTCGAGCGACCAGTGCTTAAGATGGTCAAGCCAAAACGGACCGGACTGCTACGCGGACCAATATCTGGACCCAAACCAAGTTCCAACGTACTAAAGGCGCTCTGGCATATAATAAACCTGCTAACTGAGACAGGTATCACTGCTGGAATGTTCAATGCGGAAACGTTACTAGAGTGCAATTACGACCGAGTTATTGCCGCTGGATAGTCGCTGTTGAGATGTTGAGTTCGATCATAGACGTACGCGACACTATAGAAAACCTGACTTCGCCGATCGTCATCACGGATAGACAGATCGCGTCGCGAATCACGATGGATCAAGTTCTCACACTGATCAACGTTTCTCCAACTGGTAAACACACGGTATGTCCCGTTGCGCTTTAGTGGTCAGAAGATGTCACGAACGGTTAGGTCAAGATTTAACGGATGTCGCTGAAACCAAGGGTCGCAGATCTTTTGCGGAAGTTCTTGAATTGAACAAGGCAAAAGCGCAATCGCTTAAGCCACCGGCAACCCAATCCGTACATGTGGTGGAATCAGAGCAGGTGGCTTCTTATATTCGAGCATTTATAAGTAAAAATGAGCTAGAATAAGCTCGTATGATCGCTGGGCGATCGGCTTTTCACCAAGCTGAACCGTTGATTTAGATGACAGATAGAGACATGGAGTCAGTTGGGTCGCATCTTAGCAGATCGCACATCCATGTTCATTAACAGCGGGAACAAGGAAATAAGAGATTACACAGGTGGCAATGACAGGGGCGGCAGATAGTGGTCGATTCTCTAACGACCGAATTCGGATGTCTGCCGTGGCCAAACTGATAAAGTTTGCCGGATGAGAAAAGAATGAAGAACAAGCTAGAAACTGGATCAGTATGGTGATGGCGTCCTACGTGATCAAGTGCCTGATGCGGAGAAGTGTTTGGTGGTCAGAGATCTCCTTACGGGACCGGCGCGTGACCGACATAACCAGCTCAGAAGCTTGATGTGGAATTAGTGGAACGCACTTCTAGAAGACTTCATGGCCACCTACGTAAGAAAGAATGAGTATTTTGGTTGGGAGAATCTACTACCACGCCCGTAAGCAATCGAACGAGGCTCCATTGAAGTACATGTACCGTCCGAATGTGGCTGCGATCGGAGCGAAGAACCCGGTACGAGATCGACCGTCCGCTATCTGGAAGGAACATGCTAATCAATATATTGATATTGAGATAATTGCGATCTGGCGGAAATGTTGATAATTTTACGCCTTGGACATGTAGACAACCTGGAAGAAACGCTGCAAGAATATGGAAGTCCGAGAAGCTCACGCCTCCATGGGGTCGAATGAATTTTGACAGCGTCTTGCGCCACCGGCGGCCCAAATACCAGCGAGACCGGTTCGGGCTGTGAAAGCGATACACGTGAGAACTGAGAGTAGTGTATCAGAGGTCGACTCCGGCGGATCGGATAATGATTCGGATCCACGTAATGTGTACATGGCTACAGCTGCGCATCGCGCTCAGAAGCCGGGAGACCTGATCGTATAAAATAAAAGATTCGATCAAAAGGTACTACGATCTTGAAAAGTCCCAAACAGTATTTACATACTGTTGGTCGAAGAGACATAGCGATCTTGTTTTGGAAGCGACTGACGTGTCAGAGTTGGGGACGTAAGGGTGATCCTGTGGAAAAATGTTATTACGTGTGTTCCGTATGCAAGAACATCCACGATGAAGGAAAGTGCCCGATAAAACAGTTTTATAACATGTTCTGCCAATGGTACGTTGCTACCAAGCATGCAGGGATGTTGCCGGAACAAGCCGAGAAGATGCCAAATCAGTACGCTCGCCAGTTGGAACCTGATACGAGCCGAGAGTTCTAGGCTCTGCATATATCCATTTGTGAAAAGCAAGTTGATCAATGAAAAAGGTGGTCACCTAGATGATATAAATAATACATGTGATTCTTCAAAGTGTAGGCGTTCCGTTTAGAGTTTAGAAGACATGATGAGAACGCCCGATGGCCCACCCAGATGGAATTTGTCCTAGCGCCGGGTGAATCATGGGGATATTGGAAATACCATACATCATGAAAATGGTTTAAGCAAGCTAATGATATTGAGAAGTTTTACAACAAAAAGGCCACAATGCTACATGACTCGGGAGCTGATATCTCAATCGTGGACACTGCCTTTGCTCGTAAGGTAGGATGTATTATCGACGAGGATCAAAAACAAGAGTGTGTGGGTTCAGGCGAAAATACTTACATGAACGAAGGACGCAAAAAGATCAATATCGCTCTAAATGGATCACTGGTGTACTATTTTGATACTTGGGTGGGTGACCAAGTCGGTCAAGACGCGACCCTGGGTATGGACTTCATGGTACCCGCAGGTACACGTCTGGATTTAGCGAATGGGACGCTGGTATTGCCGGATGAAGTGAGAATTCATCGAGCAGGACGTAGACCTCTGTACGGATCATCCATGCAACCGATCGTGGTCCCAGAACAGCACGTGGTTCTACCGGTCGGTAGATTGACAGATATAATATCAAAAATATCCAGCTCAACGCCAAGCTGTGGATGACACGCGATCCAACATGACTACCCACAGTTATTACCGGGATGGATCGAATCAAGTACTTGCGTCTGAAAAATCTCGGCGATAAAGAAATTACCCACGATCGCGTAACGGCTTTAGGATGGATCATGGCTACCAATATGGTGCCTGGATACTCAGGATACGTCTCGGTATGATCGAGACGGTAGAAAGAGTGGCAGACTCTATCATTTAGCGCAACGACAGAAAAAGAGGAAGATTTGCCACCCGAATAAGCTGGTCTACTTGTGTATCACCACCATACCCTACGCCACAGAAGATTGAAGTCAACCGAAAGAGATTAATAGAGCATCGAACGCCCCGATCTGAGACGAGGAAGATGTTTCACGTTTGGAGCTACTACCACGTGTCGTTAATACGATAGGAAAAGGGTGGAGGCGATCGAACACCCGAATGGCCGATGGAAGGAGGTGACCTGAATAAGGACATGGATACCTTTCGACCACATGACGGATCGAATGACGTGATTGACGACCTACAAGTGGATCATTGATTAACAAGCGTACCTCCTATGACCAACACGATTCAAGAACAAACGACGAACGATAGAGCAGGCGATCAGTCCAAGAAAGAGGCCAGACATTCGTTAGCAGTAGTGACTGATGAAGAGCCATGTCTGGAAGATAACCAAGTCGAGAAAGAGCTCGATGTCTCTATTCATCGTCATGGAAGTGGGGAATTGTACACCGAAGATGTGAATCAACACATGGCGGTATCGCCTAACATTGTTATGCCCAACTTCAATATTACGATCGACAAAATTCAGGTAGGCGATCCAGACGTACCGCTGACTGATGACGATGAACGATTAGTAAAACTGATCTGGAGAAACAAGCAATTTCTCACTGGTAATGCGAACGCACTCTCCCATCCGCACGAGGGGAGATATGCAATACTAACGTGGGAGGAGCAAGCCCGATCGCGTAGAGAGTACGGTCAGTAGCGCCCAAGTTTCGTGAAAAACTAGCGGATTTGATCAAAGGGCTGCTATCAGTCAATATTATTCGACCTTCCACATCACCATGGACTTCGCCTATCGTTGTGATTAGTAAAAAGAATGGCGAGGACATTTGACTGTGTATCGACGATCGACGGGTAAATCAGCTGCCAAGTATGATGGTATATCCAATGCCGTTGATCAGTTAACTTTTCCAAGACATGGACAAAGCGATGTGGTATGTTCACTGAATATGGTAAGCGGTATTTGGGTAGTGGAAAAGACGGATTAAACGAGAAGTATTTACGCATTCATTACGTCGTCAGGATTGTTTGAGTGGCTACGGATGTCGTTTGAATCGAAGAATGCTCCGCAGATTTACCAACGCCTGATCGACAATGCATAGTATGGCTACCATAGATCGGTGATGATCCTGACGCCTCCTTTATGGAGCCTTCAAGACGGATCGACATTTTTAAAGGAATGGAATCGGACACCAGTCAAACATCTTTTGTGCTAGATCAATGGTCGTACATCGATGACATGCTGATTTCAGCTACATCGGAGACCTCTTTATACGTAAGAGTAAAAGGATTGATACGTGTATGCGACGAGTAGAATTTGTCGATCAGCCTGAATATACGTTTTTGGGGACGGCGAATGGTGGATGATCTCGGTCATCAAGTATTGCTCGCTGAATTGGAAGCCTACCCGAAAGAAAGTCGGATCGCTGGTCAACATTCCGTTTTCACGAACGCCGCGGTCAACGCAGTCGTTTCTGGGTAGTTTGAATTACTATAGCTGATACATTGAAGATTTAGCAATATATGCATCCGTGTTGTACGAACTACGCGAAGTAAATTTTCACAAGATCCGCCGAATGGAAAAGATGAAGTAGCCTACAACGAATAAAAGGGAGTTGACGATCAAAAGAGTCGAGGGGATAGCGGAGTAGATCGTATCAATTTTATAGGGGGTGATATACCATTTGACTACCGGAAATGTCATGGTGATAGCGATCCATACCGTATCGGTTTTACAAACGGCTATCCAGATTGTTCTTGTGTTACAGGGGGCGACCTAAATTTAATGGCAAAAGTCGATGGGGAAAGCGATGATTTTGTAAACCATGTTGAAGTATAAGGTCGCTTGAACTCCGATTCGTAAACACTTCGATTCGGATCTTCTTCCAGTGATCGTGGTCTATGCTAGCAAATGGGCATTATCTGCAGCTTTGCTACAAGAACACGACGGAACAAACTGGCCTGTTACGTTCACGAGACGAACTATAAAACACAACAAGCTTGAATATGAAATGGTGGAAAAGAAGCTTGGGCTCTGTTGCGCATCCTGAATATCGGCTACAATATGTTGGTTGAACGAGAGATAAAGGTCCTCACGCGTCATTTGACGTTGGCCTGGCTGGTACAATCTTCAAGTCTAGATGGGAGGCTAGGGAGATGGGCGGCGCTGTTGTCGAATTGGACGCTAGGGATCAAGAGTGCGAAAAGGGAGAAGATGAAATACTTGGTACATTCGCTTTCAGCATTACCATGCGCGAAGAGGTTGACGAGATGTTGATCGCGATCGCCTTATAGAAATAGCCGAGACATACTATAAGTATATCACCACCGACGGTAGAGGATGATGAAAATCTTTAAATGGTTAATTTCGATGAATTTGCCCAAACCAAACGAAATGGCGGGGCGTATAGAAAAATAGTATCAAGTTTCCAGAATGTAAGATAGTCACTGCTGCAGCCGAATATGCGACAGACTCGACAGTGAGCGAGGCCGAGTATCGTGGTCTGCTATTAGGTTTTAATCTCTTGGTCGATCAAACGCGGGGTCTTATCAGTACTCGTGGTGATTTATAACATGGTGATCAGACAGATGCAGGGAAAAATCGATCGCAAAGCATCCGGATTTCAGTTGTTACGTCATAAGGCGATGAAAAAACTCCGATCGTGGCCAACCCACGAATTCCTACATATGAAGAGAGAATGGTATCAAAGTGCTGACCGCCTGGCAATCAAGCCTTTGCAACAAGTGCAAGTCCCGATCGCTTTATCCGATCAAGATCGCCAGTATTTACGTTCGTTATACCGGTTGGACGAGTTGTCGACTCCCAAAAGTGTCGATCAAGTCGTGACAATACCTGACGTCACTAGGTTAGACGTAAGGATACGTCGATCGCCTGAAGTCTTGCAAGAGGAATTCGTTCGGCAGGTCAGAATTGAGAGAATCAAGCAAGCACAGGAAGAGGAGAAGCGGATTGCCAACTTGAAGGAATTGCTAATCGGGAACATAACGAGTCTGAGTGTCGAAGAAGCGAAACCATGTGCTCGGATCGCGTCCGAATATGAAGTAGACGAAAGCGGACAATTGTTTTTCTGCTCCCTATCAACGGAATATCCAGAAAGTCGCGGGGAGTTGGTTCGTTTCGTGATACTTGAACTACTGCAGCAAGATTATCTACATCAAAATCATTCAAGTCTTGAGGGCAGCCACTACGGGATAGGCCGAACGAACCAACGAATTTGGTCTACTTTTCACTGGAGAGGACTCTATCGGAGTGTCCAGCATTACGTGCGATAATGTGTTAATCGCACGACGGGAAAAAGAAAAAATATTCTTCGCGGCAATTCTTCGAGGAATGTACAAGCCACTTACCCGTGTAAGATAATCGCAATGGATCAGATACCGACACCACCGCGATCTTTTCAAAGAAACACTGATTTGTTGATGTGGGTGATTCTGTTCGCAGGGTGCGTGATTGCCAAGGCTAGTTCCTCCAGAAGTGCACAAACGATCACTGAGAGTTACGAGGAGTGTGCGTTTCGAAGATTTGGAACTAGTGAAGAGATCAGCCACGATCGAGAGCCAGTGTTCATGACCGATTTCTTCCAAACGTTTAATCGAATCGCGGGGCAGAGAAAACGTGCTCCCATGGCGTACCTACCTCAAGTGGACGGTACAGCAGAACGAATGGTGCAAACTCTGACTAGAGCGTTGGAAATGTACGTCCCGGACACAAATCAAAAAGGATTGGGACGAATACGCCGAGAGGTTGACGTTAGCTATCAATACGGCAAAGGATCATGTGCGAGGAGTTGCTTCATTTTACTTGATTCACGGTTAATACAAACGATAGACGTTGGAAGCAACTTTTCCCATGGAAAGTACCAAACTACGGGATCGAGAACCTCAATGGTGGCGATATCATATACAGCGTCACTGCCAGCGGGCGAGAGAAGTCGTTGACGATCGTCTACGGATCGCGATCCAAGATCGGGCCGATCGACACAACACTGAGGAAGTATCACATGAGACCGAGGTTGGGTCAAAATTATGGGTTTATATCGATTGAGTGAAAGAAGGGGATGCCCGAAAGCTGGCACATATGTGATATGGGCCATTAGAGGTAATGGAACTTTGCGGAAGACATGCGGTGCAGTTGAAAATCTCGGGTACTTCCTATCGATTGTTCCCACAGGTACATATAAACAAGCTTTAGCAAGTAAAGACCTTCATGTATCGGCCGATGAAACAGCGAGCTGTTGAGTAGGCGGATCGCCTATGTTTTGACGAATCCAAGTTAACGAAAAAAGCTAAAAGTGTGGTTTAGTGACTGTGGAAATTCGATGTAGAGGAACTGATCGCATTCCCGGTATGTCCGATCCAGTTAACGATGGGCTGCCCGATTTCACATCTGGTCAGATCGCGTCCATTGGACAGTTAGACTAAAACGGATATCAGATCAGGCATTTTAGGACCTGCGATCTTGGGTCAAGGCATGAGGCGGAAGGTGACGTTGGCGGTCAGTCGATCAATAAAGGAATTGGGGTCAGCATGGCAATCTCTATCAAGTAGTCGATCGCGATCGTGAATATTGATCGAAATTGTGATCAGTGATCAGGTATGTGATCGCGATCAAGTAGGCGTGGAGCACACCATGTGATCCGCGATCAGCAAGGCGATCACGATCAGGAAGCGATTAAGATCGTGATCAGTGATCAGGTATGTAATCGCGATCAGACAAGCATATTAGGTGTGGGCCACGCAGGTACATGATCGCTACCGTCTAGAGAGAGCGACATGTGGCAAACGATGTCCAAGACATGAAGATAGGTATAGGGTTGTTGGGTTTTATTAATTAACATTTAAAGAGTTCAGTTTTCTTCAAAGTACACGTGTCGACTTCTCCTCCGGGTGGATCATTGGCCACCCGACGTCAAGTTTAAATTTACATACTTTAATCAAGTGATATCTTAGGATTGTTCGGCCAGGGATCAAGATCTCTCAAACGACACTCGAACTGCGACTGGACGCAGAAAACCCTATGTGGTAAGGACCTAAGATCGCGAGACGGCTTAAGTGGTCAGAAGGCTCGCGAATCTAGGTCTACATTTAGAAAAGGCGATCTGTTACAGATCAGGGTGACTCATATCGAGAACTCAACAATCATGAAAGTGATCGCGTGACGAATTCCACGTGATCACTCCAACCCTGATCGTGGTGTGAAGATTTCCACACCGTGATCGAACCTCGACCCCATCGCAAACACGGTCAAGTTTTCCATTGACACGAGTGCACTTTCAATAGTGCAACCCGCTCCACCGATGGGTACACGAGGTGAGGAAGGCTATCAAGAACACGGAATTGGAGCACCCCCTCCGCTATTAGGTCTTCCGGGCGTCAGTGAAGAGTTGGGCTCGACTACTCAAAAGAGCGATCACCACTCCACCACAATGGTGCGCGTGCCCGGATCTTCTGGTGACTCGTGAATTCGCCGTGATTCCCTGGGTAAAGATGTGAAGATAAAAATTGAACCTGGGATTGAAGCTTCAAAAGGCAAAGGAATCTCCACAGACGCGTGAGTCTGTATAATGTTAATCTCACCAGAGTTCCGGAAGGGGCTCTACAGACAGATAATAAACGAGGAAAATCGATCGCTAAGTTTGAAAGAAAAACCTCGACCCCCTCCTGAGGTCCCTTCGGGGACCACCGCGGATCGTGCTACAAAGTGTGGTTCGCAGCTTGAAAACCCATTGGTTAAAACCGAGCAAAAGTTGCCCAAAGTCACACCCGCGATCTCGAGAAAAGATCTAACGAGGTCTGTGAGGGTGAAATAAACAACGACCGAGCCCGATCAACGTGATCAAGTTAAGAACAAGATCCCGAAGCCGTTCAAGTTCGTAAATAAGAGATCAAGATAGAAGAATGGCAATATGAAGAGCTGGCCACGATGAACGAGTGGAAGATGCTTAAGAATCTCTAATCAAACGACCCAGTACTCCAATTACTGAAGCTAGAGCTGATAGACGAGACTTAAGGTCCGGTATCGACCCCGGCAAGTGCATCGAACATGCTGGAAGTAATCTATAGAATCATGCGACTTTTGCATAAAGCTGGATTCGTGGCGGAGATGATCGATAAGAAAATGTTGTTAGATTTTGATCAAGATCAAATTACCTGCGCATGCCGATCGCTGTACGAGAAGATGATCCCTCTCGCAGGCAAAGCCAAGATCCAAGATCAAGCGAGTACCATGATCGCGGACATGACGACGAAATACTACACCGGATCGTCGCAATATCCCTTAGTGGAATCCCAGATCGTCTCAGACGTCTCGATCGGCATTCAACGGATGTCCCTAGGTCTCAGTGGTTCCGCTCATCTGCATGATCGCGCCAAAGTAATCAGGGCTGAACCGCGATCGGTACCTATACGCGCCATCGGAGATGACGCAGTGGTCTTACAAGAGCATCTTCTGTCCTACAATGACAACGCAATGGAGCGATTAAAACCGAGGCAGAGGAGTCAAGCCTATCAAGCGATCTACCCAAGTCAAGCAATCAAGATTCCAAGAGCGCGAGATACATACTTTCCGGATGTGGAGATGGAGTCGGTCGGATCGCGTCAAGGTCAATCAGACTTTAGCTATCACGGTGGACCTACCATGTACGAATCGGAGCAGGAAGGCCCGAGGCGGACATTAATTGCGCCTGCAGAAGTGGCAATAAATTAAGGGTCGTCTCCTTAGCGTATCCGTTTCTCGGTGATCGGCGAGCTGAAGGAATTCAATGGAAGAGACCGAGACGATGACCACGCCCGAAGCTGGACCAGCAAAGTCAAGTCGGCGTTCCTAACGGACAAGGTACCAGAAGAAGAGAAGTGCCTGGTGTTCGGTGATCTACTGACGGGACCGGCACAGAAATAGACACATTCAGCTGAGTCGCACTACTCGTCGCACGTGGGAAGATCTGCTGGAAGTTATAATGGTACAATATGGAGGATATGATGTATCGAATTCCAGACAGTATTACCACGCGCGCCAACGACCGGATGAAACCCCGCTGGAGTATTTACACCGATTGAATGGGGCAGCGATCCGAGCCAAGGTCGCGAATGGAGAGGGAAGACATGCTACGAGGCGTGAACATGTGGAGCATTTTATTTCTACACTGGATGATCGCGAGTTGGCAAAACAATTAGCTCTACTGCAATTGTCGGATGCCGATGACATGGAAGAAACGTTGTGTGCGTATCAGCGCATGGAAAATCGATACACGAAGATACCGATGGGACCATGCAAATTTCATCAGCGATCAAAAGTTCATGCTGATCAGGTACCGTCAAAATCTAGCCGAGCGGTACGAGCAATTAGGTTGGGAAGCGAAAGCAGCAGTTCGGAGTCGGATTCATAAAGATCGGAAGATGACGTTGACTATCGCAAGGTTCGTGCGACCACCGTCCCCACTCGAGTGCAATCAAACCAAGATCATCGTATGCCGCATGAAGAAGCTGATTGGGAGGAGTTACGCGATCACGGAGACCGATCAAAACCGTGCACTCACCGTGGATCGATCAAGCATAATGATCGTGGTTGATGGAAGCGATTGACCTGCCAGAAGTGCGGGCGTAAAGGAAATCCATCGGACAAGTGTTTTTACGCGTGTGCAGTATGTGGAAAAGTGCATGAGAGTTGAAAGTGCACTTTGAAGAAGTTTTACAATTCGATGAGCCAATGGTATGTGCCTACCAAGCACGCAAAAATGTTTCCGTCCGAGGCGGAGGAGATGTTAGACTAGGATGCTGGCCAGGATGGAATTGGTACGAGCCGAGCGTTCTAGGCTCTGCATATATGCATTCGTTGACAAACAGGTGAAGGATCAAGAAGTTGACGATCAGGCCTAGCCGAGCGCTAATATACGTATTGATTAATCTTGTGTTCCGGAGATTTCAAGTGTGCAACGAATTGATAATTACACTCGATCAGCCGTGAAGATGGAGCTCGATCTCTTACCAGGGAAATCACGTGGGTATTGTGAATATCAAAACCCTGTAAAAATGTTGTAAGCAAACGAAAGCAATGATCAAGATCAATAATAAGAAGGCCACTTTGCTGTTTGATTCCGGTGCTGAAGTGTCAATCATCGAAAACACCTTTGCTCGTAAGGTAGGGTGCATAATCGACGAAAGCCAGACTCAAGAATGTGCGGGCATAGGGGAGAACGCATACATGACAATTAGGCGGACGAAAATCAAAAGTACATTGGACGGCTCACTAGTGTATTATTGCGACGTACGGTTCGGTGATCAAGTCGGTCAAGAGGCTATACTGGGTATGGATTTCGTGATTCCGGCGGGATTTGCTGGGACCCAGCGGACGGAACGCTATGTCTACCCAATGAAGTCCGCATTGGTCTAGCGGGGCTTAAGCCACTATATAGATAGACCATACAAGTGATCAACCTGAATGATCGACACGTGGTAATACCGGTTGGAGAAACCAACAAAAGTGAGGATTGGTATCGCGCCACCAAGAGCTAAACTGTGGGTTAGACGAGACGTGGAATGGGTATCAACTGTGACTACCGGGCCTGGCAGGATCAACTATCTACAGCTCACAAATCTATGTGACCGCGAGGTAATTTTACGCTGGGAAACTCCGTTAGGGTTGTGGATGGTAGCGGACACGATACCCCGATCGTAGGGGTACGTGTCTGTGGGGTAGCGACGTTGTAATGAGTGGCAGACATTAGCGTTCGAGGCTACAACTGATCGAACAAAAAGTCTCACCCGCAAACGTATGAAGGGCCATTGGGTGATCAGCGATCATATCCTACGCCGAGAAAGATTTTGAAACGCCAAGAAGTGAAGATAGAAAAAGAGCCGAACGACTGCCGTGCTGACAGGTTACAACCTGATCAAAACGTGATCGAACAAGATTTGATGCACCATATAGACGAGAGTGAAAGCAATTATCGCGCTATGAAGAGCGATCAAAGATAGATCAAGGTAATTTTGACGGAACATACAAATGACGAGACGCAAGACGATGAGCGTGTGCAAACCATGTCAAAGGAATCTAACAGAGTGGTGACGCCGACCGTGACAAGGAGGATTGATTGCGAGGTGCCCAATCGAGGGCAAAAACGATCCATCGATCATCCAGACGCGATCTCTACCATGGATGGTGATCCACAAAAACATGCCAGAAATGAGGCTGACGAGATCGCGAGGGACACAGAACAGCGGTGTATGCAGCCCGAGGAAGATGATTATCTACCAACGAAAGTTTATTTGGTGATCGCTACGAACCAAGGGTTCAGGAGGGGTGATCAGTCACAAGGTCGACATGAGGAGTCAAACCCTGAAGTAAAGATGGTCGACGCAAAAGATATCGGGCGAGGTATCAGCGATTTGCTGCAAGGAGAGTCCCGCTGTCAGATAGACGGGAGTGCGATCAGAGATAGTGAGCTACAGGAAAAGTTCGATCGACTGGTGAAACGGAATGGCGTCTTGGCGATCGGAGAAGAAAAGGCGGGAGTGGAACCGCTTACCGAATTGACGTACCGTAACGTAAGTGGAGAGTTGTATGTTGAGGATGTCGATCAGCACATGGCGATCCTACCGGGAGTTGTTGTACCTACGGCCGAGATATCTTTAGAGGACATTCAATTGGGCGACTCAGGCGAGCCACTGTCAAGTGATCAAGAGAAGTTGCGACAACTAATATGGGCTAATCGCTATCTGCTAATTGGCAAAGGTAATGCCCTACCCCTCGCAGGTCGTGGAGCGGTCTATGATATTGATGTTGGAGGCGCTAACCCGATTGCACAGAGGGTGCGACCGGTCTTTCCCAACTTTTGCGAGAAGCTAGCTGATCTGATCAAGGGACTATTGACGGCGCAGATAATTTGCCCGTCCACTTCTCCGTGGGCATCACCGATCGTGGTGATTGTAAAAAAATGGAGAAATTATTCGATTATGCATCGACTATAGACGAGTGAATCATCTGACGAGATTGATGGTTTACCCCAATGCCTTTGATCCGCGACTTGCTTCAGGATATGGATAAAGCCATGCGGTACGGTTCCTTAGACATGGGAAGTGTTTTTTGGGTGGTTGAAATGACGAAGCGAGCCATTTAAAATCGGCGTTTATTAAACCATCAAGCCTATTTAAATGGCTAAGGATGCCGTTTGGATTGAAGAACGCATTGCATATCTACCAACGAGTGATCGACAATGCGTTATATGGATATTAATGGATTGGTACACGTCCAACTACTATCACTTCGGAATCACCAGATCTTACCGACGTGTTTACCGACGTGTTTACCGACGCATAACCGGATTCTAACATGAAGTTGTCGGTCGTTGGTCGAAGATCATACATAGACGATAGACTGATACCGGCTCATCGTGGAAATCTCTCTACCGCAAAGTGGAACGATTGTTGAACGTGTGTAATCAATGTAATTTATCGATCATTCTGGCTAAGAGCTTCTGGGGACGACGAAAGGTAGACTACCTGGGTCACCAAGTGTCTTTGGCTGGATTAGAAGCGAACCTAAAGGATCTAGGATCATTAAAAAAACATATTATTTCCTCGATCCTTTCGGTCGATGCAATCTTTTCTGGGGAGCCACAACCATTACAGTCGATTCATCAAAGACTTTTCAGTGTACGCCTCAGTACTGTACGAATTCCGAGAGCCGTTTTTCATGAGTCCTTCGAGCGCATGACAATCCAAGGATAGAGATGGTTGCAGGGCAAACTCGGCTGCGTTATACTGCTCATAAAAGCGATCTGAAATTGCACTCGATCCCTGGAGTCGGTCAGAAATTGCACCAAATCGTTGAGGTCGATCTTTAATCGCACTCAATCCCTGGGGATGATCAGGAATTACACCCAATCGCTGGGGGCGATCAGGATCCAGAAGGCAGGAGTCGCTGGAAGAAAGTAACGATCGCGTTCACTTTCTTTAAATTGAAGATAGCGACTACACCCATTTTAAAACACTTTCACCCGGATCGACCGCCAGAGATTGTGGTGTACGCCAGCAAGTGGACTGTGTCGGCGGAATTGCTGCCGAAACATGAGAAGGGTTACTGGCCGGTCACTTTTTCAAGCCGTACACTGAAGCCCAACGAATTTAATAATGGCATGGTGAAGAAGGAGATACTAGCAATGCTAAGGATGCTAGATATATGTTATACCATGCTGGTGTCTCGTGAGATCACCGTGCTGACGCTTTATTCAACCTTAGCCTGGTTTCTCCAATCTTCCGGTCTCGATGGGAGATTAGGACGATGGGCTGCATTGTTATCAAACTGGAAACTGGAGATCCGTCGATGTGAGAAGGGTGAAGATGAGATAATGGGTACTCTGGCAGCATATATAACTCTTCTACAGGAAGTGGATAAGATGTTGATCGCGATTGCGCAAAAGAAACTAGCACGAAAAAAGATCAGTATGCCTCCACCTCCGGTCGAAGAGGGAGAAAATCTCTGGGTGGATAGTGTTGATGGGTCTGCTAGAGTGAAGAGAAAGTGTGGAGCATGCAACGCGATCGTGTGGAGATTACCAGGCTGGAAGGTTGTGGCTGCCGCATCAGAGTTCGTCCCTGATCTAACGGTCAACGAAGCAGAGTATAGAGAACTACTTCTATGTTTTGATTTGTTGACTAATCAGACCAGGGGACGGGTAGTCATACGTGGAGATTCAAATTTAGTTATCAGGAAAACGTGGAGAGATCGATTGCAAGGCGCCAGATCTACAACTGCTGAGACATAAAGCGATGGAGAAACTCCGATCCTAGCCCCAACATGATTTCATTTATGTGAAACGCGATTGGAACGCAAGCGCATATCGATAAAAAGTGAAGCTCTGCGGAGAGAGAAAGGTGGGATAGTGATGGATAACCAAGATCGCCAAGATCTAGTGACTCTCAATCGGCTAGATGAGTTGCTGTTACCCCGCAAGACGAATCAGAGAATGCGAGTAGCTGCGATTACCCGTGCTGCCGGACGACGATGCCATTCACCACAAATTGTGTAAAAGGAGATCGTACAACAGATACGAATCAAACGTATCAAACAAGCGCAGGATGAAAAGAGTTGGATATTTGAATTGAAGATTTATTTTACTGGAGACGTATCTACGATTGCATTAGCGGATACAAAATCATTTTCTTTGATCGCGCCGGACTATGAGGTCAATCAGGACGAGTTGTTGTTTTTTTGTCCCAGATCAGCTACACAGTCAGAAGATTGCGTACAGCTGGGCCGATTGGTGATCCCGGAGCTATTGCAGCACATTTTTTTAACATCGTTATCATACCAGTTTGGAGGGCGGCCACCAGGGTATAGGTCGAACTTACCAGAGGGATAGGGCGAAGTTTCACTGTAGAGGTTTGTATCGAAGTGTGCAACGGTATGAAGGAGAGTGTGTGGATTGGAAGACAGGTAAAGGCCGCCCCTGCGATCGAAGTAACTCGCTGGGTAACGTACAAGCGACGTACCTTTTTCAGATTCTAGCGATGGATCATATTCCTTCTTTGCCGCGATCATTTAAAGGGACCACAGAGTTGTTGATCTGGGTCGACCTGTTCTCTGGATATGTGGTTGCGAAGGCGAGTGCATATCAGAACGCACAAACAATCGCGGAAAATTACGAAGAATTTGTATTCAGAAGGTTTGGCGCAAGTGAAGCAATTCGCCACGATCAAGAGCCAGGATTCATGTCTGATTTCTTTCGTACGTTTAATCGGATCGTGGGCCAGAAAGAACGAGCTAATATGGCTTATAGGCCGCAAGCAAACGGCACATTAGAGGGCAAGGTTAAGACGTTAACTAGAGCTATCAAGATGCATGTGTCGGACGAAAACCTGAGAGATTGGGATGAACATGCCGAACGATTGACATACGCGATCAACACCGCACATGATCGGATTCGCGGTGACACACCATTTTTTTGATCCACGGTTTGGATTCCCGATCAACGTTGGAAGCCACGTTACCTCCAGGGAGTACCGCGTCGCGAGATCGAGGTCCGCGACGATGGCGGATTGGAATACAACGCCATTATCAACGTGCGAGAGCAAAGGTGAATAGTCGATTGAAGGAATCAATTTTAGATCGCGCTGATCAGCACAATCAGGATCGCGATCTGCTGTACATATGCAGCGGATCGCAAGTCTGGCTATTACTGGATCGCGTGAAGGAGGGGTACGCTCGTAAACTGGTACATATGTGGCACGGACCGTTCCGAGTGATCGACAATTGCGGGGATCATGGGGTGAGATTAAAAATAGCAGGTACGCCCTACAAAGTATTCTCAGTGGTACATGTGTCGAAGCTAAAACTCGTACGACTGTTTCCGGATCGACCGATGGAACAACTGAGATTAAGCGAAGCAGATCGAGTTGATTTTGACGAAGCTTTATTACCAGAAGACAGCTGGGTAGGCGATCTTGCAGAAGACTAGCTCGAAGTGTAGAGAATAGCGGACATGCGATCGGGACGGTGGACACTTTATGGCAGGGTGCACCGACAGCTCAAAGTCTATTGGAAGGGGTATGGGGATCCGTCGTGGGTGGACGAACCCGACTTGAACTGTGGAGAGTTGATACAATAATGGGATCGTGATCGTGTGCGAAAGAATCGGTTTGAAGTGATTCAGTCGCATAAAGAGAGGAATGCGGGTGAGTGAGGGTCACGTCGCGGACTTCAGATCACATACAGAAAGGTTGTATGGGAATGTGGAAAGGCTATAGAAGTTGTGAGTATGGCAATCGAAGGTTTACCGATGTGATTGAGCAGGTGAAGGGCTAGCAGTATTAATGATCGCCAGTGATCAGCATCGGTGGATCTGATCGCGGTGATCAGATCAGACGAATTTTGATCGCGAGCGATCTGGATGGTGGTAGATCTGATCGCGATCATTAGATCACGGGACTTTTTTAAACGAGCGATCTGGACGGAGGGAGACCTGATCGAGCATGGTAAAAGAGAAGAAGAAGAATAGAGACTATTTCAACAATGGATTACGAAGATTAAACAAAAGAGGATAATTGATGTTAACACGAGGGACTGATTCAGCGAAAAGATAAGTGCGCAGTCAGATCATCTCTGTGTGGCGACTAACGGCGCAGGGGACGACTGTGGTAAAGCAACTGTGGAAATTCGCTGTAGAGGGACTGATCGCATTCCCGTTATGTCCGAGCCAGCTTACGGTTGGCTGCCCGATCCCACATCTGGTCAGATCGCGTCCATTGGACAGTCAGACTAAAATGGATATCAGATCGAGCAGGTTGAGACCTGCGGTCTTAGGTCAAGGTATGAGGAGAAAGGTAACGTTGGCAATCAGTCGATCAAGAAAGGAATTGCCAACAGCAACGCAATCTCGATCTAGGAGGCGATCGAGATCGTGATCAGTGATCAGGTATGTGATCGCGATCAAGTTGGTGTGGAGCACACCATGTGATCCGCGATCAGCAAGGCGATCACGATCAGGAAGCGGTCGAGATCGTGATCAGTGATCAGGTATGTGATCGCGATCAAGTTGGTGTGGAGCACACC
>CANTFL010000468.1:0-94226 GCA_947650285.1 Hyaloperonospora brassicae | reverse complement strand
GAATTATCGGATTGTAAATATCTATGGGGTTCCTAAGAAAAAGAATATTGATGGCATGCTGCATTTCTCGCTTAAGTGTATGCTCCTCCTGATCATCCACAGAAAGCAAAGGAAAGGATACAAATAATCTAATGTGGCTGAAGCAATTATTCACAATTGCAGATAAAATCGCCTCCCACGCTGCCACACTCCATTTCAGGACGGTCAACTGGTTGACCTTGTAGATGTTAACATTGACGCATTCGTCGCGGTCCATAGTATACTGTAGATGGAGACGCTTGTAGTGGCGCTTAAAAGCAGCATTGATTCCGGCACTCACAAGCTAAATTTTTGTGGTACAGTTGGGAGGCAGGAACTGCACATGAACATTCTTCAGCTCCAGATCATTGGTAGTATGAGGTTATGTATTATAAAGCAAAAGCAAGACGTTTCTCTTGCGGTCTTGAGAACAATACTGCTATGTTAAAAGCCTATTTTATAGGCCTGGCAAATTTCAATGGAATATGAAAACATATAGTTTACGAAATTTCATGTCGATATCAAATTTCTTTAGCCTCTCCTAAAAATAGTGCACTAGTCATCGAGGCATTTTTGTTGTTCCTCTAATAGAATTCGATCTACTCTTAGGATTTGCGCTAAGGCAGCGACGTTATCTTACTTTTTGAAAAAATAAAACGGCTTGCGTGAACATTACCATCCGCTTTGGCCACGAAGGCAGCTGAGATCCTTGCCTGAATCAAGGAAACATTGTTAATGAATCGAAATTATTACGCTTTGAATCTTTATATAGTAATCGAATCAAGGCCGATTTGCACTTTATTGTATTCCTCCCTTTTCTTGCTGTGCAACTGTCTTCTCCTAAACCGTGTTGCAGAATTGGCCTAAGTGACCAATGTTAATGTTCAACATTAAACCATAATTAGATTTCTCGAATTTAGACACACCAGTTTCGTCCATATTATAAACAATATAGGGCTTGTAGCGAGCAATTGCAGCCCGATGGCCAGGAAATGCTGCATCCATGGCTTCCTCGTTTTTCAAACACTCACTCCACGAATCCGGATTCTGTGAAGATTTTCGATTTTAAAAGCGTTGCAACCACCCACTGACAAACCGGATGGTTCCCTCAGGTGGGCCAAGTCGTTCAGAAAACACAGTGGCCATGACCTCAGAAACATCTCCACATAAACAACATTATTTGTCTGGAATTAAAAAACACATGTTAGAAAAACTTCCTCCAGCTTTAAAATTTGAGCGAAGCGAGGTGTAACGGGGCACCAACGACTACTTTCTGGTCAATTAATACGGAGTTAACTCTCACTGACAACAGTGAAGTTCAGTGCCAAGCTAGGTATAGAACTACACTGAGGAAGGCACAAAACGACCAAGGTGAAGACTCTAGTCGTGGTAAAAGTAAAACTGTCATCAATATGATTGCATCCTATAACTCTTGTTTCTCTTTTTCGTCTTGACTAAAATATATTAATATAAATAAACGTATGATGACGTCTACTCACCACCCATTGCGCACGTCTAGCAGCAATTGGTGGGTTAATAATATCTCAATATCAACCAATGAGTAGACCCTTCGGTCATCCCAGCAATATCACTATTCTTAGATATATTGTTTAGAGAATTTTCAACGTAATATACATTATTGTCATTTTCTTCTCAAGCGCAATATTATGATTTAGGCTACCCCGTTACATCACCAATTCCCCCAAGAGTGATAGTCACTGTGTGATTACGAATCTTGGTGACCAACATTTGGACACCATTGGGACAAGGAGCACTTGTATGGTCAGATCCATTCATACCTGACCTTGCCTCGCACAGTTAACATATCTATGCGAGGTGACTCAAAGCCCGCGCTGTAATGGGCCACCCCGTTACATAAGTACTTTCGATTATGTTTACATGTTACTTAAGTAGGGGTGTTACTTTCGAAGTAGCGAAAGTAGCACGTCGTATCTTTTAGCTGGTTTAATGGGCTCAGCACCATTATTAGCCAGTAAGATATAGGCACGAAGATTGAGTGGTTCCCATGAGTCCAAGGGAACCATTCGTACTTAGGATGATTTAAAAGACAAAAATACAAACAGAGTTAAAAATGCTAAACACCAAAGACTTGCGTGTTGAGCTTCCTCAAACCAATAGTGTTAGTTTAGTAACGGGGTATTCTAGCCCCGTTACACGCGCGGTCCGTTAGGGCTCCAGCCTCTGCGGCAAAAGATTCGTCGTCTGATGCTTGTTCGTTGCCTACAGCAGTGGTTTCTGCAGGCGAATGTGATATTACACTTCATGCACACGGTAATCCTGAGTTGGGGGTCAGATACTCTGGCGAGTCAGATCTGTCTGAATCGGGAAAGGATTTATAGGCATCGCGATTTCCTGTACTGCATCGTCCATCAATTGATCTGCCAAATGATCAGACTCTCTACATGCGTCACAGTATATTCGGCAGTGATGATATTACAGTAATGCGTATGATTACACATCACCTCGGTCAAATCGTGATCCTTCGCACGAGCGCATTGACGATGGCGCGAGCCGTCGTCATACTAAAGACCGTCGTACCGACGAAGGTACCACGTTGAAGATTGATGGGCTGAAGTCGTGGCGTTAACCCGATCAGCTCATCAATAGCTTGTCTTAAGAGACAGGCCATCACCATGGAGCTCTTCTTTTTCGTGCAATTGACCTTCATAATTTAAGCTCCAGCGCGAAGAACTTGCGCGCTGAAAAAGACTTCTATCTCGACGCTTTCCTTAAGCATCGATGGAACAATGGTCCTAAAAAGCGTGATATTGTCTCGCTTTTGGCAGCGTGAAACGCGTTCGTCCAAAATGTCAGTAATTTTGGACGAAAAGGATGACTTCAAAAACTTAAATTACTACGCGTTAGAAATTTGAAAAGCAATCGGCTACCGGTGCAAGATACCGGCTGCATCGTTTGTCGCGTAAGTCAGGCATTCCTCGCCTCACATGGGGTGACCCTTGTGCGAGTTGTGTTTTCAACTCGCAACGTGCACATAGGGATGTTTTTCCCTTAGTTTTTCCTGGTGAATAGCACACATCTCGGCTAAGACGCGGATCGCATTTGCAAATTTGCAATCAGTCTACAAGCACCAAAATCGCGTATTTAACGATTGTCCCTTTTATAAATCGCATAGGCTCGTGGTAATGGCGGACGAGACCCTTAACCTTATCCATCAGCTGCGGTCGTGGATCCAGATGTTATACGATGGAAGATACCCCGACAGCGGAAAAGGAACTTGTCCGCTTTCCGTTCTTCACACAATGGCTCAGTATACGCCCCACGTAATAGCGTCGACCACCGTAAAATCCACCAGCGGCTTCGATGGTGATGGAATGACCAGGTCTACCTCTGGGTCTGCAGGAGATATTCGTTCGCCACGAAGTTCCTGACCGATTTGAGGAAGGACGCGGAGCACGAGTACAATTGTCGACACAACTTGCTGGTAACCTTGCAAGATCTCCGTATTGATAGGGAGTAAGAAAGATCGAAATTCGCGTTCGCTCAGCTTGAGAACGAGCGCGAGATTCGTCACTTGCCCGACGAGCTAGAGGCAGCTCGTCGCGCGAGGGCCTTGTTGAGGGACCAACATGAGAATTTGATTGTGGTTACAAGAATATGAAGGGTTTACATAAGCGTGCTGGTTGTCTCTGTTCTTGAAAGAGGACATGTACTGACAGTACGGGTGGAGACGACCAACATAAATGTAGGATGCGTGCGCATCCTGCGAGGCAACTTAATTGTGGTTGTATTGCCCTTGCGATGCAATACACAAAAGATACCAATGCATTTTGGCGATAGTTTACTTCTGACGACAAAAGTGATTTCATGTCCAGGTAGGTTTACCTTAGACAGTATCACTGGGTCGTTAACATTAGATATTAGAACATTCGCTCTTCCATTCTTGCATGCGTTCTGATTATGGCAGTCCACCGCATTCGGGATGGATTCCTAAACAAAATATATTACCGCCTCTCATTTCATCAGAATGTTCTCTGCTGAGTCTTTGTTGTGCATTCAAAAGCGCTTTGCGCGCACTGTTTGTAGATTCGTTCTCTTCTTTCGCGAGACTTTTCACCTTCTCGCTGGTATAATCGTTGAAGATGCTTTGTATTTCACCAATGTCATCAGTGTCTGATGTATCAGCATCGCCATCTCTACTGGTAAGTTTGACGTCGTCTATGTCGACATTATCAACATCAAAGGTATCGGCATGTGCAATGATACGTGAAGAGCAAGAGCCAAAACGGCTTTTGCTCGAGCGAGTCACCCCCTCCTCAACCCAGGGTCACTCTATATGAAGGCGGGAATACGCGAATGGCGTGATACATTCAAGAATAACGGTGTATGCGTCGTGGACGCATGCACGGAGTTGTTGATGGCAAATTCGACCATGGGCAAGAACACACTCCAACTCGAAAAAAAGTGGACGTATTTTCGAAGTAAATATTCGAAGACATAGATACGCACGTTCTGTCCGATGATCTGTTTCGAAATGGTCAGAGATCGACCTCTTTAACCGTGTTCCCAAATCGTAGAATATGAATCGCCAAAACTCCGCCGTAAACCGATAGTCACGGTCGAACAAGAGTACACGGGGTAACCCGTAGAGTCAAAGTACTATGTCGATAACGACACGCGCACAGCTGTGTGCAGTGATCGACTTATGTAATGCAGCAAGATGCACCATCTTGCTGAAACGGTCAACAAACACAATATTACCATTATCCTTATAAGCGTATTAGGGAAATCTGGAGAAATAGTCTATGTAAACGGACTCCAAACACTCTGCCGGTACCGGCAGAGGTTGCAATGGGGTACGTGATGAAGGACAAGTATTCACCTATTTACATACCTCGCAAGAACGTATGTACTTGATTATAAACACATATTGGTGGGACCAGTAGTTGTCATGACTTACCATACGGCAAGTCTTATCCCTACCTCGATGCCTGCCTACCGGCGCATCGCAACGTTCGAATATGATGCGCAAGAAAATATCCGCATGATCGGGTACGGCGACACGATGTGTGTCGTCGGCAACTGCTGTGTAATACAGCAGACCATTGCGAGTCGTATACATATCTTAAGAGGAACGGTATTGAGCCGTCAAATCCGACAAGGATTCTATGGATGGATTTGCAAGATGACCCATTATACGGAGGAGATTTTCTTCTCCTGCGTACGCCGTCCACAAGTCGTCGAGTAAATACGACGACGGCAAACTGACTGAAAGCGCTGCAATAGTGGGCAAGGCCTCGATCTTGACGTGTGTAGTCGGCTCGAATTCAGCCCGACGTGATAGCGCATCAGCGAAGACGTTCAGTCGTCTTGATTTATACTCCACGGAGAAGTTGTAGTCCACGTAGAAAGCCAACCACCTCGCCATTCGTTGCGAGAGGTGTGGAGTGTTTCCGGCCGTGATTAGTGACGCGTGG
This sequence comes from Hyaloperonospora brassicae, assembly GCA_947650285.1. Lineage (NCBI taxonomy): Eukaryota > Oomycota > Peronosporomycetes > Peronosporales > Peronosporaceae > Hyaloperonospora > Hyaloperonospora brassicae. The sequence continues at coordinate 88,752 of CANTFL010000468.1, read as the reverse complement.
TCCGTATACACGATGAACGGTCTATCTCCCACGAGATAGACACGAAACTTAGCCAGTGCGTACTTCAAAAAAAACGTCCCTTGTCATACATTACGTAATTGAATTTGTCTGATTTTAGCTGACTCGATTGATCTTAGATAACGCGCTCTGTGCCATCTGTGCCGAATCGCATTAACGAACAGTCAATTGCGAAATCGCTGGCGTCACAAACCACATGCAATGGTCTGTCCAGATCTGCAATCGTTAAGATGGGTGATTGCATTAAGCTCTAATAGATACCTATAAATGAATGCTGCCAGCGTTCCATGCCACTTCACTTTTTTCTTGAGCATGCAAAAAAATGGATATTCATCTCGTCATAGTTGCACAAGTACTTGTGCAAGTATGCCGCTAGGCCGAGAAACTTACAAAGTTCCTTGACGTCGTCTGGCACAAGCAAGTCGATAATCGCCTTGATTTATTTGGGATCGGGGCGTACGCCGTTTTTACTTACGATGCAACCAAGAAGTGGTATTTCTCTAGCCGCGAAATTACACTTCTTGAGATTAGGGTACAACTTAGGATTGCGCATATTTGAAGAACCTGACGAACGTGAGTTCTATGAACTTCCACGTCCGTCTTTCCTTACATTATCCGGTTATGGACGAACACGTCGTCGAAGTAACTCGATGCGCAATCTTGCACTGGTATCAACAGATTCGTGACGCATCTGTTGAACTTTTCAGGGGCATTACTCAGCTCCTAAAAAATCACATTTCTCTCCCCCAGCATACCGCCGAGGGTGCTCACTGCTGGGTACGGTATGTTACGTTCACGCATGAGGATCTGGTAGAATCCGTCCATCAGATCCATGTACTAGAAGATGGTACTGTTTGACATATTATATATGATAACGTCCTTCCTCGGTACCGGTTCAGACGCCGATACCGTTGAAGCATTCAATTTGTTGAATGCGTGCACTATCAGCCAACCTCCTGTGGCTTTTCGCACACAGAAGGTTGGAGAGCTGTGAGGAGAAGTTGATTCCCTCGCATGGCCCGCTGCTAAGCGATCGGTAAAGAACTTGTCGATCGCTATCACCTGTTCAAGAGGCAGTGGTTACTGCCTCATGACAAAGTACTTCGAGCCCGGCTTGAGCTCTATCTCGTGTCGAGTGCCTTTGTCCTTAGGCAACTCGCATAACACGGATTCAGGGAATACATCCTTAAATTCGATCAAATCCTTTGAACAAAGGATTTGCCTGAGGTGAATCTTGGTATTGAGACGTGTATCGCTCAATCCAAGTCTTCTCATCGAGGATACTTTTGTCCATCGATGAGCTGCTGAGAAACCGGTTAGTCTTAGTAACATCATTGCCGACCGAATATCTGTGACGTCCTCGTCCTCCGCGACTGGTACAAAGATCTTCTTGACTTTGCCACTGCGAAGATCACGCAAGAACTGTTTCGGTTCTAGCGTTTGCAATTGAGTTATCTCTAAAGTTAACTTCGGAGGCACAATCAGATCAAGCGTGTAAGCGCCTACGTTTGATCCGTCATTAACCAAGACATTCACTGTCTCGATTACTTTCTGGTAAGTCACATCCACAGGGTCCAGGAGATCTTTCTCCACAACGTAATGATCATATACATTGTGTTCTTGTACAGTCTTGTTAACGACCGTACCACGAGTGAGGCCATCGCACTCGCTCGAAGTACACCCACGTGAATGTGGGCGTATCAAGACGCTTTTCAGAATGCTATCTGATGAACAAGCGGCAGACATCTTCACGGATCGATGCTGCTAGCTCACCCCTGGCTCGTATCTCCTAATCCAAGGTAGTCCTAATATGGCGTCAAACTTGTCATCCAAATCCTGTGCGATGAAATCGTAATTGTAATGTTCGTCTTCTAACGTGTAGTGGATACCGACTACACGTTTCTTCACATTGATTGATGGGAATGTCGCATGACGCACCGTCGTTATCGTTGGAGAGATCTACAGCTCCATGAAGTTGTAGCTTTCAACCTTTAGTGACTGGCGACAGTCAAGATTATTCGCTGCCCCAAAGTGAACGATGGCGTGAAGTGACAAGTTTTGGTCACGCCCAACGTCAAGGTGATAAGGGAACCCCCATCATCAGGTGCATCGACACGCAGAGACTTGTATCTGGAGCAACCTTTGTAAAGAGATTTGCAAATTCTCTTGATGATGCTGGATCATTAGGGCGCTCCGCCCCTACTGACCCCGACCATTTTTGATGGTTCGCCTCGCTGTTGTGGCTTTGCAACAGCATCGGACCCTCGTCTTCTAGTTCTTCTGACTAGTGTGCGGTTACTGCGCTCAGCAACCCGGAGTACTGAGCGGGGGATACTGCATTCGTATGCATAGTGTCCCAGATTATGACAGCGATAGCATCTCACCAATCGCTTATCATTCGCAGGGCGAGGTTTCTCGCCCTCAACATGACAGATGTTCATTGATTATGGGCCTCAGACCGCTGATCGTCTTTGTGGACGATAGGGGGTAATAGTAGTGAGATCCTGTGTCACACATAAGTCTTCCTGCTCCGCAGCTTAGATCGCTTCGGAGAGCGTCTAAAGCTCCCCGAAAAACAGGTCGTCCCTGATAGGAACTTCTGAAAGTCCTATAATGAATATTTTGATCTTCACAAATTCACTCACAGGGTTCACTACCATGCAACTTGCTAGGTAGCGCACATGTTGGGCGTAAGCGTGAACCTTACGCTTACCCTGCTTGATCTTGAGGATTTCAGATAGGGTCCTAACCTCAGCCCTGGGTGGATCAAACGTCTCGCTGAGCAGAACCTTGAAGACGTCTAACGAACCAAAGCCGTTTGGGTCATGTATGTTGAGATTCATAGCCCAATTTCTAGCGTCCCCTGCCAAGTACGACTGAGCAAATACGCTTTGTATTCGTTCATCGTCGATGCGACGGGCCTCGATGGCACTGTCGACTTCGACGAACCATTTTAATAGTGATTCGTCCTCGACTCCGTGATACTCCCGATCTCTAGTTCTAAAGAATCCCGTCGAAGCTCACGTGTTTACTCTGCAAACTGAGACTGTAGCTGTCTCAGTGCTTTATTCCGCTGGCGATCTTATTCTTGCAACAAGGTCACCTGCGCTCACGACTTATCAATTCTCGTTGCAAGAAGTTGCTGATGACGAAAACTGCTGGTATCTATTCCTTGTGAATAGCATGGCCCAAAAAACTTCTTCGCCAACTGTCGAACCCCTTTGTTCCAACCCACCCTTTTTGACATTGATAAAATAAGAAGAGCTTTCATGAATTCCGCGAAATCTGTCGCCTCCGACTTCGTCCAAAATGTTCATGCTGGGCAATGCGAGTGTGGTCTTTGGACGGACTACAAAGTACTACCAGGTTTAACGGGGCACCGACGACTACGTACTGGTCAAATAATACGGAGTTAACTTTCACTGACAACAGTGAAGGTCAGTGCCCAGCTAGGTGTAAAACTACACAGAGTAAGGTAGAACCGACCAAAATGAAGACTCCAGTCGTAATAAAAGCAAAACTGTGATTATTATAATGTGGCAAAGTCATTAATTTAAAATTTATGATATGGATCGGTGGCTATCTAATTGAGGCGCCACGTACTGGTGAAAAATGGCACCAAGTGATCTGGCGATCCAATGAGAAACGGAAGGTGATCCCACGGAGATCGACGGACCGATCCAACGGTCGGCCGAAGGATGGACGTGGAACGGTCTGAGACGAGGCGCAGAAACGGGTGATTTTCTTGGAACAATTTGGGACGAGTCGCAGACATCGATGATTTCCACGGTGCGATCTGGGACGAGGGACTTGATTGAACCAGAAGACCGATCTGAACTAAGAAAGTACTTCTAAGACCGAGCGATGCGACGTGACTCTGTGACAAAGTTGTAGCATCCAGGTGATCGAAGATACACATCACAGATCTCCAATGGGAGTACTGATTTAGGTTAAGTATAGCCCGATCTGGAAGTGTGGATGTTCGCGGAGGTCCGTGGGACCGTTTTGAGAACTGTGGATGGTCCCATTGTGCGGATAAACCCTTGAGGATGGTGTCGGACCATGCACAACGAACGGAAGAACATATAGAGCCGGATCGCACTGTGTCGATCCTCAACGATCTCGAATTGGGCATCAGATCGGTCATGTTCCCTGCTGATAATGGATATATCGATGATGGAGCTATTTTATTGTAATATACATGCTTGATGAAGGTCCATGAGTGATGTCCCAAAAGTCCAGATAGAAAGAGCCAGTGGAAGCCGGTTGAATTGACGTCGCAAAATGGATTTAGACACATTCGGCATTTGGATACTATTTTGGACTTTTCGGTACCAAAATTGGGTATTAGGTACCGCTTTTATAATTTTCTCCCTTTTATGGTGTCTAGGTACGATATCGGGAGTATTGGCTCTATCTTTGGAGCACAGGTCACGGGATTTCGACACGTGTTCAAGGGGGCGGTCAAGCTTAAAAGTGATATCTGTTGTAAAAGGAACGCCTCGGCATGAATCAGAAACGTACGACTAGACGATTAGTAATGCGCGACCAGACGATTAGTAATGCGCGATGTGGCGATTACTAATGCGCGACTAGACGATTATTAATTCGCGATATAGCGATTAGAAACGTGTAGTCGAAGAATCCAGTATGCTTAGAGTAGCAACAGACTTTGTGAACTAAGGACCTAAATATATTCACTTTGCATTTTGCATCCAACCACTCAAGCGCAATTTCAACAGGTTATGAGCCCAAGCTCGTTCGACTCTGCCACCGCCGCCACCGACTCCAGCTACACAGCCATGGACTCCAGCCCCTCCCGCATCAACAAGTTCGACGGAACCAACTTCCACGCGTGGAAGTTCAAGATGCAGATGGTGCTCGAAGAACGTGACCTGTGGAAGGTTGTCAGCGGTGAAGTAAAACTCGAGCATTGCGTGAACGAGTTGGACCAAGCGACGTTCAAGAGGAAGTCCCGCATGGCGATAGCGATCATCTGCCTCGCGATGGAAGACTCTCAACTGCCGTTGGTCCGCTCGGCGAGTGGTGCGCACGATTTCTGGTCAAAGCTAGAAGACCACTTCGAGAAGAAGAGCCTTGCGAACAAGCTCTTTCTTCGTCGTCGTTTCTTCACGGCCATGATGGAAGAAGGTGATCATGTGTCAGCGCATATCAACTTAAGACGTTGGCACAGCAGCTCGACGCGGTCGGCGCTCCGGTCAGCGAGGACGACTTGGTGATCACGCTTCTCGGCAGCCTGAGCGAGTCGTACCAGTTCCTGATCACGGCGTTGGAATCGCGTTCCGACACCCTGACGTGGGAACTCGTGACGTCTCGGCTCCTTCATGAAGACATGAAGCGCAAGGAGCAAGGTGGCGCTGGAATCGCCGCAGGCCAAGCGTTCATGACGGGCGACAAGAAGCGCAGTGCGCGGCCAGTAAATAAGACTGGCGCGTGCAACTACTGCGGCAAGATGGGTCATTGGATCGCGGAGTGTCCCTCCCGTTCCATGAAAATGCGGACCGGCAGCGTCCGCAGCGTGCGAATATGGCACACAATCAAGCTTCAGGTGACTTCCTGTTTGCGGTCGGCAAGGTGAGCTGCGACGACACCAAGAACCCGACATTGCTCATCGACTCGGGCGCGACGCAGCACATGTCGTACTCGAAGTGCTTCATGGTCAACTACAAGACCATCGATCCAGCCGACGTGCACCTCGCGGATGACGGTGTTGTGCAAGCGATCGGCAGCGGCGACATCGTGATGAAGATGAAGACTCCAAGTGGCGTCAAAAAGGGTGTACTCACGAACGTGTGGCACATCCCCAAGCTGACGCGCAACTTGTTCTCGGTCGGCCGATTCACCAAGGATGCCGCGCCGATGACATTCGACACCAGTGTCTGCCACGTCAACCTCAAGGGCCAGAAATGGAAGATCGGCGAGCGCGCGGGCAAAGGTCTCTTCAAGCTGTGCATGACGCCTGTACAAGCGGAAAGTGCGAGCGTCGCGAATGTGGCTGAAGCGCCGCAGATAAGCAAGTCGTACCTGTGGCACCTGCGACTAGGCCACATCAGCCACGGCGGACTCGACACGATTGTGAAGCAGAAACTTAGCGTCGGCATTGACATTGCGTCGGTAAACAAGTAGGAGCTCTGCGGCGGATGCGCGCTCGGCAAGCAGACGCGTGTGAGTTTCCAGTCGACTACAACCGAGCGCACCAAGAACGTACTCGACATCGTACATAGCGATGTATGCGGCCCGATGCAGACGTCGACGTTCTCCGCCAAGCGCTACTTCGTGACGTTCATTGACGACAAGTCGCGGTTCTGCGTAATGTTCCTGCTTCACAGCAAGTCGAAAGTGCTGGACAAGTTCGTGCAGTTCGTCAAGTTCGCCGAGACCCAGACTGGGAGGCGTGTGAAGGTGCTTCGGAGCGACAACGGCGGCGAGTACGTGTCCAACAAATTCGCCGCGTTCTGCCGCAACGAGGGCATCGTGCAGCAGTTCACGCCTCCGTACACGCCGCAGCTAAGCGGAGTAGCTGAGCGAATGAATCGGACGTTGGTCGAGAGTGCGCGGTGCATGATCGAACACGCGGGACTATCCAAGCGCTACTGGGGTGAAGCGGTGACGACGGGAGCGTTTCTGCGGAACCGATGCCCGACGCGTGCGACTGGCAACGACAAGTCGCCACACGAAGCATGGACGCAGAAGAAGCCGTTGTTGAAAAACCTTAAGGTCTTTGGGTGTCACGCGTATGTGCACGTACCAAGGGACAAGCGGTCGAAGCTCGACGCAAGTTCGGAATTGTGTTTCTTTTCGGACTACTCGGACCATGAGAAAGCGTATCGGTTCGAGGAGCTGTCGAGCAGCCGGATCGTGGTAAGTCGCGACGCGCAGTTCATGGAAGACACGTTCGACCGCGGCAAGCGCGGCCAAGTTGAAAGCAGCCCGTCAGTCGAGATTGCAGATGTCGACGAAGCGACCGACGGTGCAGACAGAGATGACTACAGCAACCAAGACGAGGACGACGGCATGACTGAGCAACCGGCGGTGCCAGTCTCTACGAACGAGCGACCGCATTGGCAACAACGACAGTCTTCTCGTCGCCAGCCCCAGCAGTCGCAGCAACCTAACGTCGAGTACTTACCGGGGTCCAAGCGTCATTCTCGGACGCACTCGCTCGAACTTCTGTCGGAGTCACCTGTGGAGAAGCGCTACGGACGCGTGGGTCGTACAAGTGCAACAAGTTCGACGCCAGCACCAGCTTCAAGGTCATCGCTCGATGACATGTCGGCGATACTCGCGTCGATTGAAGAAGAAGAAGAAGAAGGAGGAGAAGAAGAAGAAGAAGAAGAAGAAGAATGCGCTCACGTCGTATATTCAGTGGGGGATTCGCCGACGTCGTTCGAGTCGGCTATGGAATCCAGCGACGCAAGCAAGTGGATCGAAGCGTGCGACTCCGAGTTTGAGTCGCTCTGCAAGAACGAGACGTGGGAGCTCGTGCCATTGCCACATGGTCGCAAGGCCATCAGTAGCAAGTGGGTGTTCAAGGTAAAGGAGACCGTCGAAGGCCTCATCGAGCGATACAAGGCGCGTCTCGTCGCAAAGGGTTTCCTGCAGAAGTACGGCGTGGACTTCGAAGAAACGTTTGCGCCAGTGGCCTAGTTCACGTCGATCCGGATCATCTTGAGCATCGCGGCCCGGTACAAGCTTGTGCTGCACCAGATGGATGTCAAGACGGCGTTCCTGAACGGTCTGCTCGAAGAAGAGATCTACATGAAGCAACCCGAAGGATTTGTCGACCCCAAGAATCCCGACCTTGTGTGCAAGCTCAAGCGCGCGTTGTACGGTCTCAAGCAGTCGCCTCGCATGTGGAATCAGACCATCGACGAGTTTATGCGCAAGATCGGTTTCACCAAGTGCGAGATGGATCACTGCGTGTACGTCAAGCGTGACGACAAGGCCATGATGTTTTTGGTGCTCTACGTCGACGAAATAATCCTCGCGTGCAACGACATGGATCTGCTCGTAGCGACCAAGCGTGCGTTGAGTGAGCGCTTTGAGATGTCCGACCTCGGTAAACTCAAGTACTGCCTCGGCATGGAAGTCGAGCGTGATGACAATTCCGGCGACGTGTTGATGAAACAAACCAAGTTCGTGCACTCGATCTTGACTAAATTCGGCATGCAAGACTGCAAGCCCGTGAAGACACCTCAAGACACTGGACTGAAAGTGACCAAGACCATGTGCGAAGGTAGTTGCATGCATGACGACACCATGAAGGGTGTACCATATCGCAGTGTGGTCGGTGCTGTGATGTACCTAATGGTTGGCACTCGTCCAGATCTCGCCGCTGCCGTAGTCACATTAAGCCAGTTCGCCGCCGATCCGTGTCCGACGCATTGGAAAGCCCTCAATCGCGTGCTTTGGTACCTGCAAGCGACTCCGACGCCCGGCATTCGTTTCTCCGGCTCCAGCGACGGTGAGTTGATCGGCTACTCGGACGCGGATTGGGCTGGCGACATTGAGACTCGACGCAGCACCAGCGGTTACGTGTTCGTGTTCAACGAAGGGTGCATCAGCTGGCGCAGCAAGAAGAAGCGCACCGTGGCTCTCTCATCGACTGAAGCCGAGTACATGGCACTGTCGGAAGCAATTCAAGAGGCAGTCTGGCTCAAGGCCTTCATGAGTGAACTCGGCGAAGAAGCGGGCGACGGTGCTTTGACGGTGTTTGAAGACAATCAAGGCGCGATCGCTTTGGCCAAGAATCCGGAGTTCCACAAGCGCACCAAGCACATCGACATCCGCTACCACTTTGTGCGCGAGAAGGTCGAGGACGGCCAAGTGGTGCTGAAGTACTGTCCAACGCAAGACATGCTCGCGGACATCATGACAAAACCAATCGCCGCCACTCACTTCGACGCTCTTCGCAAAATGCTGGGCATTAAGGCACCACGGTCTGCCGAGGTGAGTGGGAGTGTTGTAAAAGGAACGCCTCGGCATGAATTAGAAACGTACGACTAGACGATTAGTAATGCGCGATGTGGCGATTACTAATGCGCGACTAAACGATTAGTAATGCGCGATATAGCGATTAGAAACGTGTAGTCGAAGAATCCAGTAGGCTTAGAGTAGCAACAGACTTTGTGAACTAAGGACCTAAATATATTCACTTTGCATTTTGCATCCAACCACTCAAGCGCATTTTTAACAATATCGACTTGGAGTGTGACCTACAGTTTGGATTAGGATTAAAGATAGGATGGCTATTAATTTGGTTGGATAATAAAACAGTTACCGTTTTTACATATAAAGCACGTTGCAGACTTCTCTTCCGGGAAGGATATTTGGCCTCCCGTCGATCAAGAGACGTCGCACGCGCCGTGTTTCGTGTACTCACCTTGGATTGTTTGGCCAAGGTGGGGTTAAGGTAACTCAACTCAACTCAAACTGCCAGGGTAGCAGCAAACAACGGTAAAGGAAAAGGATTTTAGTTACAAGATCGCGAGGCGGCTCAAGTGGTCAGAAGAATTGGACAAGGCGTTCAAGACAAGACCGAGCAAGACTGAAGCGATCTACAAGGCATATCGGCACGTTTCATATTGGCGAAACGAGCAACCGATCCGCCCACATTGCGCACTTCCGGCAAGATCGGCCGATCCCAAGACCAGATCGGACCGATCCCAACGCAAGATCGACGCAAGACTACTATTTGCTGAGTAAAGATTTCCGCACAGCAAAGATCCCGATTCCGAAGACGAATCGAGATCGGTGTGATTCAAGATCGAGATCGCGACATCTCCAAATAGAGATCGCCGCGACTCAAGATCAAGATCGCAGAACCCCTGTTCGTGGTGTGAAGATTTCCGCACCGGAAGTGAACACTCAACCCAATTTCTCAGCGAGATCGACATCTCCCAAGGCCATTACGAAGAGCTCAAGCCAGCCCAACCGACGGGTACACAAGGTGAGCACAAGGCTATACAACAAGGCACGGATCGGAGTACCCCCTCCGTGAGTCGGCAAGTCTGGGCAAGCGGAAGATCGACATTCACTAAAGTAATTTTGTGAGATCGACTTCACCACATTAATTACGTCCTATAACTCTTGTTTCTCTTTTTCGTATTGACTTAATTAGATTAATATAACTAAACGTATGATGACGTCTACTCACCACCCATTGCGCGCGTCTGGCAGCGATTAATGGGATGAAAATTACCTCAATATCAATTAATGAGTAGACCCTTCGGTCATCCCAACAATATCACTATTCTTAGATATATTGTTAAAAGGATATTCGTCGTAATATTCTTTATAGTCATTTTCTTCTTAATGACAATGTCATGTAACGGGCGACCCCGTTACACGAGGGTATTGGGCGGAAAGTTCGGTATCTGTCATAGATTTTAGATCTGTGCGCTTCTTGAGTATAAGAGAGATGACAGACTGGATGAGGTGAGCACGGAACTTGCTGGAAGCCGAATTTGCCAGGACGCTCTGGCTCATTTTCAGATTCTTGGTCTTAAGCTGGCACATCTCAAGCCTTTGTGCATTGGTAAGGCGTGTGTGCGACATGTTTTATTGTGATTTGAAAGGAGGGAACCGCTAATAAAAATTAATTATTTCACAAAACCCCATAAATTCACGTAACTCATAACTCGGCTATCGCATTGAAATTGTCCACACGAAGCCTATGAGCTATACGAGGTATGATAGTAGTCCAAATTTTAGAGACTTTGTGAATCTCAGAACGATGTTTTTTAATAAATAAACTTACCTAACGTCATCATAACGATCGGTATGCCCGACACAACCGTACCGAATCTCACGCTATTCCTTGATCGGCACCAACTTTTCATCGATAGCCTCGTAATCATGTAATTTCGGGAGAGAACAGTGTACGCTTATGCAGTCTTTGCAAGAGCCATATTACTGTTGTATATTCTTGCAATTCGTTAATGTTACCAAAGCCCCTTCACCTCAATAATGGCTTCGTGCGTGTGGCGCACTTTTGTTTTGTACAACTCGAGTTTAGGAGGTTCGGGTAATGCGTTCACGACAAGTAAAGTGTATATATATCTTGTTGGCGTTGGTACTAATACAGGTAAAGCTCGTTTGAATACATTGCTGTGGCGCTCATACCGGCGATTTTGAAGGACACTTCTCGCAAGGGCACAACATTGGATGGTACCGTGGACCACATGCTCGACTGCAAATCCACAACAGCTCCTCGGAATAAAGGATCGTCCCACTGCGTTCATATGAGACTGTCGTTCATCGTCGTGCAACTCACGCGCTTTATGAGACACCAACACCTGGTGTGTAAATCGACACGCACAATCGTGCATGAGCTATACGAGACCCTCTCACCTCGTGTTTGTATCGACGGGCGATGCAGGTATGCAGTCGATTCCGCACGTGGGAGACTCGCGTCGTAGCATCGCATCGTACAAACGAGCAACCGATTTGTCTCAGGGTTCCTTCACTTGAATAGGACATGCAGAGGGGTGAAAGAACCGACAAGTGTCTGCCAGCTGGTCCCGTGGAAGGTTCCCAACCCACCTGTCCGTTTTGGTGCCAACACCGCTGGATGGAGCTCTCCAGGCTCCAGACTCGAGCACTCGATCTTGATCATTGTCCAATTCGCTCAGTGCCACGCACTCCATCTCTCCAGACACCACCACGAACCCCAACGAGCTCCATGGTCTTCTCCTCGAGGGTTTTCTGCTTGGCGACGCTCGCATCGAGTTACGTCGCAGCTCCTACTGCCGCTGAAGCTGTCGCACAGCCGCTCCCATGGGACGGCCGCGGCTTTGACCTGACTGTGGACACGCTCAAGGACAAGTACATGACCCACATTCTCACCATGCGCAACAATAAGGAGGACGGGAAGCCGTCGGACTACGTCACGATCGACCAGAAGGGCCGCTCGCCCGCGTACAATGGCGACACGGGCGTCATCAACGTCGCCGTGGACGCTAAGGCCATTTTCAAGACGCAGAAGGACTTTCGTCGCTCGGAACTCGTGCAGAACATCAGTTCCAATGCTCAGGGCACGACGTTCTTCCGAACGAGTATGATGAAAGAAGAGGCGTTCCTGAACCCGTATGCGTGGCAGGCGATCTTCACCGAGTCGCACATCTTTGAGATCCGCGTGGACGCCAGCAAGAGCCCCGCGAAGCTCATCTACCTCAACAACGGTACGTGGGACCCCAAGTGGGAGACTGAGTTCGTGCCGGGCACGTGGTACAACTTTGGCTTTGCCATCAGTGCTGCTGCCGCGGGCAAGGGCTCCGTGGTCAAGTTCTACATGAGCGAAGGTGACAAGGACTTGGCTCTCACGAAGACCCACGAAGTGGACACGGAGTTTCCGCCGTGGCACGAGTTCCACTTCGGGCTTCTGACCCTCTCGGACGACAAGAGCGAGCCCAAGATGAACGCCAAGCAGGACATCATGTCGTTCAATGGCGTGTCAGTCGAAGATGAAGTGGTGACGGCTGCTGTCGTCGATGTAGAGGACGAATCCGATTCTGACCAGGAGAGTTCTGATTCCGACCAGGAGGACATTGTCAAGGGCGCTGACGGCAACATCAGCTTCAAGTGAGAGAGAACATGGTGCTACGCATCTTAGTTACATCGAGCGATGACTACAAAATGAGTGCCGGCGAAGGATGCGTACTAGGGCCACTTTTACTATGCACTCGAGAAAGCAGTCAATGACTTTCTTCTTACCCTTTGTCGGAGTTCCAATTGTGTTACGTGTAGTGGCGTCACTGGCGCCGTCCTGATGACCGAACGTCTACCTTGCGCATCTAATACGCAGTTCATAAGGACACTGCTAAGCGCCGGGTTCAGCTCGATCAATCGTACAATGTGGCTCCTTGACGGCTTTCGTATTGTATGCTGTCTTTGACGGTCGTCCACTGTATCACACGGTGCTGTATCTGCCCCCTCATCACATTCTCAGTAGTGACGTAACCACTTACCCATTTACAGTCGAGTGCGTCACAATAAAGGGGTACCAAGTGTGCATGCAAATGCGGTTGACAAAGCCACACTAAGTTTGTGACTAGCTTGCAATCGTTGGTCGACGCGCAGTAGTGTCATGCGTAGTCACCGAGTGAGCCGCATACCGTGAGATAAAGTTCTTGGTACTCAACGATGTAGTCATTACATTCCAAAATCCTAGCAACCTCAGCTTGCATGTAGATCGATCGAGCTGATGCGCCCAGTGACAAAAGTAGAGCTCTTGAATCCGCATTGCCTCGTGACTCACCGACAGGAAGAAAGTAAAGATGATGGCCGACGCTGCCCTAACAGCTGAAGCACAAGCAGTAGAATTGGAGTGTTGGTTATGCTGGCGTCCAATTTACTGCAGCACTCGATCCTGGAACAAACGGGTTGCTTGAGATCGTCGAGCGGCGCAAAACACTCGCTTCAGAGTCCGCAGATACATAAATGTTCGCAATCTAAGCTCCCCGTTTCATCGTTCTGCTTCAGAGGTTCGCAATATACCATACCCAAGGTGCTGAAGGCGTTGACGAACGCCTAGCTGTGATCAAAGCACGATAAGAATGGACGGCCATCGCTGCTTTTCCGTCCATATCTAATATATGTGCACGTGCCATTGTAGACCATATGTACAAATCATTCGTTTTATATGCGTGTCCATTCCGACCGGGCCAACTCGAACAAGAGCATTGAAATGGCCATGTCATCTATTGCGCTTACACCTGCTCCCCTCGAGAAGTGGATTGGTAATATGCGCGGTCGTGTTTTAGTGTGACTTTAGTTCGAGGTTACATGTCCTTCTCACCAAGAAGACATGACGACATTCACATCGTTTTTTTCGGTAATGTAGATCTTTTGGGTCGCAGGTTCCGACCTCTCGACCGTGTCGGTGACGATGGTCACTGACAGCTGTTGGATCATGGGTGCGCCGTTCTTTGCGTCTCGAAGACTGGTGCTTTGCCTTGCATAGCTGCACGTCAATCATAATAACAACACCGCAATCGATGTGATATGAGCTGAATCGCATGTCTGCCGCCTAGTGTCCGACGGCTGTTGCACCGCTGTCGTCGTAGACACGTTACGAGAACACAAGCAGAGAACGTGGTATGCTGTGCTATACAGAGGAAGTGGCAATAAGGCCACTTTTTGCCTGCCAATGACCATGCGGAGCACCACCGTTTACACGTTTAAGTACGGAGGTGACATCTACCCTTCGTCGATCTGTGGAAAGAGTTGTATCCTTAAGTTGAACGCGACAACATTGCATAGGCATCTACAAAGAGTCCGTGTGAGTGAGCCGGCGGGGATCAAACGGGTATCGGGATAGCTGAATGTAGGAAGCACCTACAAGCCAAATTTAGTGAAGACGAGACACGATGTTCATCACACTGTAATTCTTTAGCAAAGACAAGCAAACACATATTGAGCACTAGCAGTCACCGTCGCACATCGCGAGGATGTCAGTGCGATCCACAATAACTTCGTTTTTACAGTTGGCCAACCTCCTAAGTTGCTAAGCCTTTTTTCTAGCCATCTCAACGAGTCTGTCATTCACAATTTCACACCCACCACCAGCTCTTTCTTGACATTGGGAGGTCCATAAAGGACCGATGCCACGCCTTATGATTTCTGGGCAACTAAAGGCTATGTAATTTGAAGAATGCTGTAAAGCCGTCATGTTGCAGGCAAGCTCTGTCAAAAGTGAAGTATGCTGTAGTAATAGCAGCTAGACGACGTATGGGCTGCATGTAACAATAACTAGAGCAGTACAGTTATTCCGATTCTACCACATGGACAAAATTATTCTCTTGATAGTGAGCGACAAAATCGTGATCTGGTGTGGTATTTAAGAAAGACGTGTCACGGTGAGTCAACTGCTTCCAAGCTCCTTTTGTCGAAGTCATGCTAAGTCACACTTCTAAGGTACGATATTCCCGTCTTGGTAGGGTATCAACACCGATTTGATGCCCACCAATACCCGACGGTTTACACTTGTGCACTTGGCGATACAGACATTCCCCGCAACTTCTTACATGGTCGACGAACCTGTTTCATCGTTGCCGCTTTGGTGGCGCCATAATCACAAAGTTCAGTCGTGTTGAAGTTTGCGGGTCGGCTTTAATGGAGATTATTCCTCTTTTGGATAGCCAGGAAGTCAATAGGTTGACGCCTACGGTTTCAAACCGCTCTCTATCCATTACGTTCAAGTCATTCAGTTTGTCGCATCGCCATGTTACGGTCTTCCTGAGCAAAGCAAATGGATTGATGAATATACAATACTGTCATGGAAGTAGTTCTCCAAGCTTGAGAAAGCTTGGACAATTACGTCCATGACAACTTTGCACATTTATGTTGCGCACGCTTTACTTGCGGCGCACGCATTTGACCCCCGAGCGACAGTCATTCTATTCGTTATCGATTCTCTAGCTTCTTCACTATCTTAGACAATAACCCGTCTCAACCGTTGTCATCGCACTCACGACCACATTCATCAATGATTGTATACGTCAGTCAGCCACGACGTAAGGCACTGCACAATAGTGTCAACTCCGTTGTGTCACGTGTTTCATGCAAACATAAGTACGCTTGTGACGCAAAAGCAACACCTGTGAGTGGATGCTTGATCCGCAGCTGTTTTACCTTCTTTCTCGAGCCTCGCGATAGCGTTGTCCATTTTAGACAAGGACGGCTGCGATGTAACACTCGCGACGTAACTAGCAGAATGCATGATGATCTGAACGTACTCTAATTCAAGGCGCTTTTCCATGTTCGATACTTCGATGTCGTTTGCGCCGACAAACGTGTGCTCAAGAACTCGAACATCAGCTTCAGCACGCCCTAAACATCATTTCCTCTCGACGTGTATCCGCTTAAAGATTCGGTGGGTCGTTAGGGAGCACACCGACGAGCAGCGTTGTCACTTACATGCTATGGTAGTATCGCAATAAGATATGGTGGAAGCTCGCGAAAGCGCGTTTCTGCACCCCGCCGTAGTTTGCCTGTTTCTCTTTGTTGTTCTGGTCATACACGGGAGCTCATAAACAAGGAGTAGCATGCTGTCACAATTATATGACTTCTCATTGCGAAAACATTCAAACAGTTTGCTACTCAGCCTGTATTGCTTCGGCTTCGAGCTCTTAGCTTTCTGTGTAATTGGAGTCATCTGCCACAACGTCTCTAGAGCAGTCTGACTGCCGTGTTTGTACAACCGTTGCAATACTGTCGACCGCCCGAGTGGTCTTTAGTCGCAAAGGTCTGCTTATGGGTGTTTAAGTCGATCATAATAGGTCAAGCTTTCTACAACAAAGATGAGGATGCACATGGCAGGATGCACAACGGTATCAGAATATTGCTTTAAGTGACTGGAGCGGCGAGGACCACTGGACAGGAGTGACGAAAGTGAATCAGACTCGCGCGACTGCACAGGATCAACAAGAAATTACAGAATCATTTTATCGATAGATTCCTTTTATACAGCGCGACTGACTTCCTCTCTACAGCTAGCAAGTTCGCTAGCGAGCAGCTTAGTGTAATAGCTAGCGGTATTGAAAGAAACCTGCCGTGGCATACATTGCCTCAAGCACGAAGTTAAAGAGCGATGTTACCGGTGAGCGAGTATTCTTCAATTATAGATTACGTTAAGAGGAAAGGCCTCGTCGCGATCAACTACTGCCATGCTGCGAGCGGCCGAGTACATCGATTTGAAGCTTCCAGTTGACCTTATTCTAGCTGGAATTGATCCAGAAAATGGTTCTACTTACTCATGCTCTACTTCATGACACATACGTCTGTGACCTCTGCCTCTCTAAGTTGTCTGCCCTCTTCAACTCATCAGCGGTCTATGTGCCATGAGACAAAAATTATGGAAATGAGATAAGTATGTAGTCTACGCCGCGAAACCCGTGGCCCACAGCCCACATAAATAAATATGTAATCACACCGCTTACTTATGCAAAGGACTGTATTAAAGTACATGACACGCGTCCTCATTGCTCGCAAGCGAAGGAAGAACCTGTACTTGCTTTCCCATACATTGTTTCGATGATTCGCGCGCAAAACCCATTTTTATCTGATCACCAGATCACATCAAAAGTAGCGTTGAGGTTTCGTAAGGACACATCTACCCCGACAAAGACTCTGTTTATTACTGAAGTTAAACCCGTGTCAGTACCATTACCTTCCGTCTCAAAGGTGACACGTCTGTACAATCACGAGTCCAACGCGCCGCACGTCACACTACAGCATCTCCAGCCAACAGGTCCAATCAAGAAAGAACAAAGGCGGCGTCCAACGCTTGCAAACTTGTCGAACTCGACAGCTCATCACTCTTCGAAACAGATGCCCGGCCTCCGACGTTCGAGATTTAGGACCGCAGGATCACGAACGCGTGGTGACGTTGCGCCGGACACACTGCCCGAGCGCTCCTCTCCTTCGGCATCACCACTCTCTCAGCGACCGCTACCTCGTCTTCTGAAAGGTAAGTTTTTTGTACAAATATCGGAGCCATTTCTTGATCGCCAGCCCCATGTCCTTGAAACGTCTCTTGATCATTTTGTGGAACGGTTGCTTCCCAACCATTGCCTTACCAAAATCGCTGCGGCGAGCACGTCGGCCCAGTTTTTTGGTCTCGTCCGCGACGCTCTTTGCACCGGCCTCCACCTTCTTTGAAACCGCCGCCGCAGCGTCTGCCACTTTTGTTCCTGCTTTCGCAAATGGATTGCCGGTCGCTCGCAGCCTTCGTTTGCCGTCCTGTTGCAACTGGGCGACTGGGTCGTCGGTTGGCGTCGTCAGCTTGGCCAGCTGTCCATCGGACGGAGACGAAGGCACGCCACTGACAGCAGACAGGAGGAGCGCGAGCGCGAGAAGGAAATAGACTTTGGTCATTCCTGCGGATGGCGTTTACAGTCGGCACGCGAGTGAGTGAGACAGAGAAAGAGAGAAAGAGAGAGAGAGAGGAGAGACAGAGAGAGAATGTCCTTTGAGTTGTTGCACGAGTCGAGCAGATTGCAAAGTGAGGTCAACAACGGCGCACAGGTCTAACGCACAAGTGGGTGGTGGCTGAGGTCGACGTGGGCGCACAGGCCCAACCCGAAGGTGGCGGTGGTCGAGGTCGAGAGTATACAGACAGATCGTTTGCTGCTTTGAGATGGTGATGATACACACGTGCGGGTCAGCTGCGTGGGTGCTGGTCGTTGTGCATTGGATACAAACACACCCATCGACTAGACGCACAGGCTTTGTCGAGGCGAAGTGGGGTGGACCAGATTGCATCAGGCTCGTGGTGCGGGCAGTGTCAGCTACGGGCCGAGCAATCAGTGGCCAGTCGTGTCTGTGGACGGGTCAGTATCCAAGTCGGCATCAAACAGCCGGCAGAGTGCTCGGCCTGATTTATTGCGGGTACGGTGGCCATAAATTGCACTGACCTCGCGGAAAACTATACCTTCTCCTCGGCGTGCCGCGTAGTTTACATTTCGACAATGCATCCATTTGCTTGATCTGACGAGGCAACGCGGTCTACCAACAATCAAAACGTCATCTCTCATGGAAGCCAAACGTAGTCAGAACAAGACGGGAAACTGACTTCAATGTCAACGCATGTCTTATGACTGCTGCTGATAAAGCACTTGTCCTCCAAGCCCAGGAGCGACGAAACTTACCGATCAAGTCCAGGGACTTGGACGAAAGTGCCCTTTTTGCGGCCTGAACGCACGCGCTGATTCTGACGTTGAAGGTGTTGGCCCCAGTTTCTGCTCGATTTTGCGTTGCTTGATTCTTCTGAAAGCCGTACGTATGGATCTCTTTCCTCCCTTACGACGATACGTTATGGCATTGCACGGATGACCTCATGCTTGTCGATATCAGGGCTCCGCCCCTTTCGCTATTTACGAAGGCCAAGATTGCCCGACAAGCGTCGCTACCATCTCGAAATTGAAGCCTACAGAATGGCGACAAGCGTCGCTACCATCTCGACATTGAAGCCTACAGAATGGCGGCAAGCATCTGTCGAATTGCGATCGTTCGTGGCGGCGAGTAGGAGGTCGGCACATCTACGAAGCCGTCGAATATACTGTCATACGTTGATCGGTAGCTGTCTGGAACAAGGTCTCAGCCATGAACTTTGCAAATCGCTCCAGCCACACAGACTGGAGCGATTTGCAATGCCTCCTATCATTTCCAACGCAATGGCGATGGAGAGGAATAACGATGGATTGAAGAGATTGCAGAGGCAGAGGATGAGTTGCAGCTAGGGCAGGACCTCGAAGCTAAGCGAAGCCTAAAGAGCTGCGTCTCCAGACTTCCGTGGCGATGTTGCATGTATCGGCGGTCACACCCAAAAGGATGAGAGCATTCAGCTGCAGTCGATGAAAGACGAGATCTGGATGAGGTTCATAGACAGTGGAGAAAAGAAAACGCTGGATCAATCGGAAAACGTGGTCCCGTCGCAGATAGGTTCAGTACTGCGGAAAAGCTCAACATCTTACGTGATGTCTGCTCTCTGCTTGATACGCACCGCTCAATGGGACCACCTGGTTGCTTACACATCTCTCCGGGACTTATCTTCGTTTTCGCAACGCATGTAACATTCATCCACCCTTGAGAGTGGTCAAGGCAATCGTCGTCGAATGGACCCATGACAGGTACCGACGGTGGTTGAAACACGTGCTGTTGAGCTCAATGCGAGAGAGAAGGATGAGGTATATTCAGGTACGCGAGCGACCCGCTGTGTCCTGTCGAACGTCACATATCGTGCAGATATCTACGATGTTGATCTTGGCAAGTTCTAGGCCTCATACAGCCGGTCTGCGCTGCGCGAGGTATTGACTCGAGATGGCGCGGCTTGTTGCGGATATCAGGGAGTCCCCCAAATCAGAGTGCTCGGCTAGTGGGGTCTCCGGCTAGAGGTTGATGTCGGTATGGAGAAAGACCGCGACTGCTGTGCACATGGCAATGAGGGCCCTGTTGCTGCGCTTCGAGGTGCACATCTCGATCACATCAGTCGTGCGTCTTCGGTGAAATTGGCGTCCTCAACAATAACTTTAGTCAAGTTGTCTTTGCCTTGGCTCCAACGCGCTCGAGTTTTTGTATATCCTCTTGCACAAGAATTGCGTACTCGGCGATGTTCTTCATGAGTGCTGTGGCCCGATTATCGTGCCTTTATGTAAATGTGTCGATCACATGATTAGCGTTGATCGATACGAGCGTCCATGGGGTATCACACCGGCGTCTAGCTCAAACTCGCTAATGTATGCGACGCTTTTCACATCCTTGTGTATTTGCAACAAGTGGCTCCTGCCACCTTCGTGAGGTGCGCGATGTTTCTCTCGAAGCCATGTCGGTTTGCAACAAGTGCCGCCTGTCACCGTTGGATCGGATCTTCCGAGAAAAATAGATACAGTAAGTGTATTGAGAGATGCGCATTCGACCCGACTTCTCTCGAGACAAGTTCGATGGACTAGCGCTGGCGAAACAGCACACGAGCACGAGTGATTACAGAAGCAGTCGCACTGCGCGGCTCAAACTTTATCGTACGACAAGTCCCGCCAAAAACACCCGACCATCACGGGTTGCACGACTATTGAGGATGTCCACTGATAGTAATGCATCGTTTGCTGAAGCCCGCGTAGCGCTTACGAGCATAGAGCGCGTGTCGACAGCAGCCACCCTACTTGCTCGGATGGCATTGAGCTCTAGCCTTGCACGCGACGTTTGCAACTAATCTTGAACTGATACACCCATGTGCAAACCATTGTATGCCGTATGGTATACACATCGTGACAGCAAGTAGAAGCAAAAAACAACAGAGCTACAAGCTCATGCAGTCAACGACGCGAAGACCACACAGCCAGTTCTACTTCGCACATGCACCCGCAGACCACAAATGATAGGAATAAGGAGTGGATGATTTCGCATCCATCGATAGACCGATGGAATAGTCGATCGACTCTCGCATATGTGCATGCGCACGAAACCGCCTCCTCCGCGTGGGAGCATGTCGATACAAAAGAACCAGCCTGCGGTTTTGCTCGATTTGTAAACAAGCGATCATGTTCGTTCATTCGCTTCCTCTATCGATCACACGTCCTATCGTACAATGTCGTTAAGTGCAGTTTACTACGCGCCGTCATGACGACAGTCAGGTTCCCGTCGGTCCATCACTGGGTCAGCGACAACCTCTGACAGGTACAGCTAAAATCACTACGATGCCGTCACGGCCAGAAGCAACTGGAAACTGGACTTATTAGCAGAAGGAGATCTGACTGTGTAAGCATGAAAATGCAGCTTAAAGTAAACTCGACTGCAACGAAAAACGGGAGCGTTCAAACTTGTCAAGACACCGGTCCAGAAAACCATATCTACGATATGCGCGAACGCAATGGGCACCTGCTTTTGCAAGAAGCTGACATCCAGTGCAAGCAAACGCGTCCGCTCGTCCTTCCAGTTGTCGATATTGGGCTTGCCAACTGGGTGCCGTAGTGCCAATCGAATGTATGATACAGAGTGGATTACTCAAGGCAGGAGCAAACCGGTTTGCAACGATGAGTGATGCCCATGCGACCAGATATTGTAGATTTCTAATGGACGGCTATAGCATTCCAGAAACGCCATGGCTTCAAGCAGACGAGTTCCACGTTGGTAAAGAATCGTGAACACTTTGTCGATACTTGCGCGGCGTGATGTAATTCGAGGACTCTTGAAACGGGTATCCATAGCTGACTTCTACAGCATGGATGAAACAATACCCATTTACAGCCTCAAGCACGACAAGATTATCGCTTCACATCAAGTGACAGAATCGAAGAAGATCAGTACTCGCGTGGTCGTCGTTTTGACAAGCAACTCATATGGCTCAAACAAACACAAGCCGTATATCATTGAGCATGCAAAGAAGTATCGTTGATTTTAGAGAAAGCACGGGATCAATTGAGGTTCTTAGCGACGAAGTAATGCCAAAGCGTAATTGATGGTGCAACGCTGTGCTCATTCTTGACAGTACATTAGCGTACATGCTGTACGGCATAATACTGCAGGGCGTAACTGTTGCTTTCTTCACGCCAACTACGACATCGAAATTCTAGCAGCCGAATTATCGCGTCATTCTATAGTCGTTACCGGCATCGACAGCTACAAAATGCAATGGATCTAGAAGAACAAGGCTCCTAACATAACATTGACATGGTTAACCAGCGAACCCCGATGGGGTCGATGAAGATGTTCTTGCAAAAATTCCGAGCGAGATTATTTTTCATTGCTTCCTGCTTACCGAGATTGTACTAGTTGAACACTGACCGCTAATTGCGTGTAGACGCCAAGGAACAGATGAACATCGGTCCATAGTCGCGCTCAATTCACTTGCGAAATAGCAACACAATGGGCATAGACGGTGTCATTGACTTTGCGCATAAGGTAAACACACGGAAGCTCTCAACACTGCGGGCTTGCTGGATGTAGATGAGGATGTTGCGCTCTCTATTCCAGCACAACACAACAGCGATTTCGATGATATCTATATATCCTGTCACTACGTGTGAAGGTATCTCCGTTCCGCATCCAGTGACCAACATTAAAGGTAAACTGATTGCCGATTAAGATGTAATTTTTATGCGAGGTGGACAAATTTGAATTCAAACTGAAGGCGATTGCTGAGAAATACGCGTTTACTACGGCAGCGTCTACATGAAACCAGCAGATTAAACGAGGAAAGCGCATCGACGAAGATGTCGATCGGCTGTTTCTTTGCTGTTGAACCAACAATTCAATCGCAACATAAGCGCATATATATACTCTTTCCTAAAATGGCCTTTTGTAGCTTCACCCCCGCGGTTTTGAACCCAGCCCAGTAGCGGGTGAGTCGTATCTTACTACTCAAGTCGCCAACAATTGATCAAGAGTAGCATTGTGAATAGAGTGCTTACGGCGAAGTAGGTATAGGCCCACCTTGATCGCTCTTGCACAGCAGCCGAGTTTTGCACAAATTTATGCAAATTTATACCCTTAGCTTTTGGCCAACATTGAACAGTTGTCGGTATCTTGACGGAAGACACTATTGGCGACAGGATCCGAACCATACGTGTATTATGTGCGTTTGGTTATTCCTACAGTGACTACCTTTCAGTCTAGCTATTTCATGTCCAACCACGCAATGCCGTCGTCGCACCCCACGTCGCACCAACTACTCTTTTTACTGTTTTATTTCGATGAGGGCCATAGCCAATCCATTTGGAGACGTCAGTGCCTATCATGTCGGTGCTGGTGAAGTTCAAACACCATTCCCACAAAATTTTCTGTCTCGCCTACTTGGTAGTGATTGTGACCTCTGGGATAGCGCTGCCATGCTTACCTGATTGAGCTTCAGAGCAGATATAAACGTATACAACATTACCTGATCGGATCGTATGTCCTACTCTGGCGTGGACACACATGTGTAGACACGCGTGTGCATACTAAATGCCCTGATACATCCGCTCAATCCGCATCACCATCAACCAATATTCGGGTGTGATGTTACTTGTAGTTGTTAGCCGCGTAAGTGCAAACACACTGGAAGTTGCCATACTCATTCCTCTTAAGGCAAATAGTTATGATCGTTGCCGACACGAGTGATACTCAGCCCAGCATACAAGACGGTGCGTTATGCAAAACAACAAAATCCATGGTGAGGCCGAAGAACTCGTCAGCATTCTGCATTGCACTTTCAGCTGGACTAGAACGTAGCAAAACTGAGGCTAATAACATGTTCCTGTTGCCACCACAAGGCATACAAAAACAGCCGACGTTGAGGCCAATGCATGCATACACATTGACAGACTGACCGACGCTCAGTAGACCTGCTTGACCGTCTGCCTGTTGTCGTTCGAAGACAGAATGCAGTAGAAACACCTCGTCACTTTCGACAAAAGTGAGTGAGAGCTTATCTTGAGAGCGGACGTGCGATGTCAGCTTTGTTGTGTGGGATTCCAGACACTCATGGGTTTTGCTGTGCAGGCACGTAGACAGTGCCCCCACGATGTTTTCGTTGCTGCAGCCGCAATGATCTTTAGATTTTTACTCATCGACTTCAGAAAGTCCAATATATGCAACAGCACTTGCATCACTAAGCCATATGCTCTTGTTTATGAAGCTTGACCATCATTGCATAGAGAAATTGGTCCAGTGAGGGAATCAAGTGTTGTTGTATATTTTGCATACCAACTACCTTGTATTTAGCAAATACTTTTTGTACCTTCTTCATGGCATAAGACCGGACGGAAACAATGGCTGAATGAAACAGTCTCAGACGAGTTGTCTTCGTCTGCAGCCAAGGTCCGAGATAGTGGCTGTATATTCACACAGACACCTACGTAATTTGTAGTAAGATTATCGATGCTGTCCAAGCGATTGCGTTCCAAAGACCGCTGTGTCATCTGCGCTTTTATCGACCCACCTCGCCACCGTTGGCTTTTTGTTGTGGTGGGAAGTTGCAAGGAAATGTAGATGGCCCTGAATCCACTTCATTGCTTTTTGCCTCTCTTTCGCCAACCTCGATGCGTGTATGCACGCCCTCATTTGCAAATTAACGGATATGGCAGCAGTGACATGCTGCTAAGGGCCTAAGGCAATCGGAACGTATGCGCGAACTGTTCCTTCCCGGACTGATTGTAATTATTCGCCTGTTTAAGCTATGACTCCATCCATCTTCTGCTCCACAGGGCCAACATGATCCCAACTGATTCAGACTGACTACGTTCCTCTTACACCTGCGTGGGTGCAGTGCGAGTGCACTCATCTCTCTAGTACGTTTACAACCTGACAACCTGTCTGCAATCGAGCGGTCCCGCATTCCGACGGACACGATTCCAGTAGCATACTCTCTCCACGCTAAAGCAGTAGCTCAAGGCAAACAAACTCGCCCTTGCAGTCCACCACGTCGTCGTCACATAACGGGTGTATGCATGACACTGGCTATAATGGTGGGACACGACGGTGGCATGATGATGTCATGTTGAATGTCATCCTGTCCTATGAAGATCTCAGTGATGAGGTAATCATTGCCGCTGACGTAATCCGACAAGGACCAAAGCTGACGACAGCCGATCTCGGCCGACACTTGAGCTATCGATAAAGCGAGCAAATGATTCCATCATCTACTCGAAAAGCGCCAAAAACGCGATTCCTGCCACATGAATGATAAGGAATTCTCCGTTCTTAGTGTCCGAATCGCGATCATCACGTGACCTGCACACGTTCGTTCGGTAGCGACATCGGTGGCATAGCTCGGAAACCCACTGCCCTATGACGTGTTGGTGTCCGGATCCAAGTGGCCCAGTTCACCCCCTGTTGTCCGGGATCCAAGTGGCCCAGTTCACCCCCCGTTGTCCAACGGTCTCGCAAGCGAAATACCCCATCGTCAGCTGACAAGTGGATTCTGCGCGCCCGTCTGTCGCCCTGTGCTTGCTCGCGGGTAGGGTAAGCGAGAAAGGATCTAGTCAGTCCGTCCGGCTCCTTCTTTCGACCCGACAGCTGTGTCCGACACGAACTGTCGCCTCCCCACTGTCGCACCAGCATAAGACCCCTCAAGGAGTCGCTCGCCCCCACAAACCGACCGTTTCGCCCGAGCCTTTTTGCCCCCCACCATCACCAATACCAATACCAATAACAATACCAATATCTCCGCTAACAATACCAATATCTCCACTACCAATACCAATATCTCCGCTAACCATTCCAATATCTCCACTACTCTTATTGCTACTTTCCAACACCCCTCCCCCCGCACTGCTACTTTTACAGTCCCTACTTCTCGTCCTCTTCCGACTACTTCGTCCATTCCAATGAGTTACATGTCGGCCGACTCGCCGCGGCCGAGCGCCACTGCCCACGTCGACGCGCTCGTGCAGGAGACGTCACAGGCCGTCGCGCAGTTCCACCAGGTGACGCGCACGATCGCGCAGAAGCTGACGCTCTTTGGGACGCCGCAGGACTCGCGCGCGACGCACGCGCAGCTCGCGGAGCTCACGCAGCGCGGGAACAAACTCGTGGCGCAGATCAATCGCCGCCTTGTGGAGCTGACGGACGGCGTGAAGAGCGCCGGCGGCCGCGCGCGCCGGACGCAGGTGGCCAAGTTGTCGAGCGACTACAAGCGGCAGCTGCAGAGCTTCGAGGCGACGTGCGCGCAGCTGTTGGCGGCCGAGCGCGCGGCGGTGGCGCACCTGCGGCGGTCGTCGCTGTCGTTTCGCTCGGACGACAACGAGCGACGCCCGACGGAGGGCTTTGACGGCTACAACGAGGACCAGCTCTACGCGCAGGCGAACGTCGTGCGCTACAACGAAGACGGTGCGGGGGACGCTACAGGACGAGCAATTGTTGAGGAGCTGACTGACGGATGGACGGACGGACGGATGTTGTGGTTGTGGTTATGTGTGTGTGTGTAGATTTGGTGCGACGAGAAGAGGATATTATGAAGATTAATCAGCAGCTGCAAGAGGTCAATGCCGCGTACCGGGAGGTGGACGGACTCGTGCAGGATCAAGGAGAGATTGTCGGTACGTTGGTGGCAGAGCTGTGTTGCTTGTGGGTGGTGGGTGGTGCTGACTGGTGGGGATCTCTGCTGTTGCTGCTTTGTGTGTGTGTGTGTCGTGTGTGCGGTTTTGCAGTGGACATTGAGGACAATACGAGCGCGGCGCAGGAGAACGCGCAGGGCGCGTTGGGCAATGTGCGGGAAGCGAACCGCAAGAAGCGATGCTGCGAGTGTTCGCAGACGAAATTAATCTGCGTCGGTCTCTTTGTCCTCGTGGTGATTGTCGCGATCATTGCGATCATTGTGGCGGTCCGATAAGCAGGAGGCTGCAAAGTTTTGGCCCGAAGCACCACAGGCGCTTTGACGCGCGCCGCTCCATGACAGCGAGCTGGCGCTGGTATACAGTTTTGATCCGCTTGAATCCTAACGCTTTAGTAACTGAAAAGTATGCAGCTAACACTGCAGGTCCCGCAAATAGATGATAATGTTTGCTGTGTCCAGTCTGCATGGGCCACTACTGCGCTATATGACTAACGCGTGTGGAAGTACCCGATGGCGATGTGTTTTCCTCTGTTTTGTTTTTCCAGTGATCGTCGCCGTCTATTCCCCAGAGCCGAGAGAGTGTTTATTCATTGCCGTGACGAGGATCGCAGCTCAGGACGTCTCCGCCAGTTCAATGTCTCTGATGATGTGGTGCTTTGGCAGGCAATGACCTCGATGAAAGTCAGTGAGTTTGCTCAGCGGTCGGTGGCAAAACACAAGCGATACGTCGCGAGCAAATGGACAGGATCAACGACATGTGCTGATACGGAGACTTCGACGTGCGTGAGCATTGTCCACGTGGTCAGCCAGTGCAGCTTTGATACGTACGTTGCCAGCATTGAACAATGCAGGAAGTCTCGCACACGACAATGGAGTAAGAGAACCAAAGCTTCTTTCGTCACCCAACCCAAGAAGCACGCCGTACAGGGCGTTTCGATGGGTAGTTGATCTTCGACAACAAGTGAGTCCACCAGACTTACTCGTTCCTCGCTTCATCCAAAACTGATGATGGACACAACGTCAAGACGTATGAGCTGCCACTCACTGCCCGTGTTTGTGCTTCTTGCGCTCTCTTCAGCCAAGTTTTTCGTTTCTTGTTCCATCTAACGTCAAACGCGTCGAGCTGCCTCAGCAATGCCGTCTGCTCGTCTCTCCTGTAGTCGGCTTCTGACCGATCAAACCAGCGGATGATCGGAGCTCAACGGATGCAGTTCATCCTGCCCAAGTTACTACGGTCGACTTTACATGTCCGTCCACGCCCAATTCAACCCAATTCAGCCCAATTCAGCCCAACCCAACCCAACCCAACCAAACGGTCCGTCAAATGGATTTCGTCCAGCCGACCTGCAGCTAATATCGTCAACAGAGCTCCATCCAAAACTCGTTCGCCACTCCCATACCCACTTTCAGGCGTGTCAACCCCACCGCCTCAATTGATCCCATCACTATCGAGCGCTCTGTTCTCATGGAAGCAGCGGCGCGACAGACCAACGCGGTCATTGAACGCGAATTCGCGACCGCTTCTCCTGCTACGACAGCCCGTGGAGCCGCAACGGCAGCAGCGTTTGATCCCCAGTCGATCGGTCTCGCCCCCGACTTTGTGCTGACCAATTTCAGTGCCCTCAAAGGCTGTGGCTGCAAACTCCCGCAAGTTAAACTCCTGAGCTACTTGGACAACGTCATGCCGACCGACGTGAAGCCCAACGAGACGCCGGGAATGGACTCGAGTGTGGTCAAGATCGCCCATGGATCGGACCTGTACCTCGTGTCGACCACCGACTTTTTCTTCCCTTCGGTCGAAGACCCCTATGTCCAGGGCCAGATCGCCTGTGCCAATGTCCTATCAGACGTCTACGCTATGGGTGTCACTGAAGTCGACACGATGCTCATGATCCTGGGCGTGTGTCGCGACATGAGCGAGAAACAGCGCGACGTCGTCACGACGGAGATGATCCGCGGGTTCAATGACCTGGCGCGCAAGGCGCAGACGAACGTCACGGGCGGCCAGACAGTCATGAACCCATGGCCTATTGTTGGCGGTGTCGCCATGAGCGTGCGAAGCGGTGGGTTGCACTCGTCTGTTTTCTTCTTGCCAATAGTTGTGAGGTGGTGGTGCGTATGCACTGGAAAGCTGCTGAGCTGACTGACTCGTGGGTGCAATGGTTGCAGAGGCACAAATTATTCGTCCCGAGAACGCGGTCGTGGGCGACGTGATCGTCTTGACAAAGCCTCTTGGCACGCAAGTTGCAGTGAATGTGTTCCAGTGGAAGAAAAAACCCGAGCAGTGGCAGCGTGTGGCTCAGGTCGTGACGTCCGACGATGCCGACGTGGCCTTCGAGATGGCGTCCGAGTCGATGAGTCGACTCAACCTGAACGCAGCAAAGATGATGCACAAGGTCGGTGTCGAAAGATCATTTGTGCAAGTGGTTGTAGCAATTTGCTTATGGCATGCGCGGACTCACACGTGGCTGTGTGGCTTGGTTGTTAGCATGGTGCGCACTCTGCGACCGACGTGACGGGCTTTGGTCTTCTTGCCCACGCGCGCAACCAGGCCAAGTCGCAATTGGCCGACGTCTCGTTTGAGCTGCACACGCTTCCAATTATCAAGAACATGGTCGAGGTGAACAAGGTGATTGGAAACCCTTTCAAGCTTCTGGATGGCTTTGCAGCCGAAACGTCGGGCGGACTGCTGCTTTGTCTACCAGCGGAGAACGCAAAAGCGTTGTATTCAAGAGCTGCGTGAGCTCGATGACAAACCTGCGTGGATCGTGGGCTGCGTGGTTGCCGGCTCAAAGGACGCGTACATTGTACCCAGTCCAACGATCATTGAAGTATCGCCGGAAGACTAAAGAAAGACTTGCTAAGCACTGATCAGCTGCTAGCCCAAAAGCACAGCGTCATGATGACGAATGCTAGCGCATCAGGCTTGAGCCGATGAAGCCAGACGTAGCAGTCATCCTGAGAAAGGTTTGTGTGTTACGTACGTCAATCGAATTTGCCAGCTCGACTCGTTTCTAGTTGTGTGCAGCTTCATCTGCTAGTTAGGCCATTGCTGATGCCTAATTGAAGAGCTAGGCAGCAACGTTGTGTTGCTTGTATCGCTTATGTTTTTGGCTGGAAGCAAGTTGGATTCACATCGTTTGAGACTAAACCTGCGTTCTCATCCTGCATACCGCATGCTCGTGCTAGTGTGAGATAGCGCTTGACTCTGTACCATTACGTCTGTAAGTCAGTGCAACGAGAGCAGCAAGTCAACGAGATTACGAAGCTAGAAGCTCGAAATCAGAATTGAGATGTCGATCTAAGATTCGGCAAGAATAGTGTCTGCTGCAGCTCATTCTTTAAACGCGTTATTTACAGTGATCGCCACGTATGTCCTCCGGCCAAGATGGTAATTGTTGCTCGACCTAGGTAACAAGGCCATGCCTGCTGGTGTGTATGTTAGCTCTTCAATCGCGTTCCCAAACTAGCGCGAGTACTATACCCTAGTCGGGATGCAAAATATGTATGGCTTGTAGACACAGATATGCACATTGACCACCGAAAGTTGCAGATAGTAAATGCGCACATCATAACCGAAAATTCAACGGTAATCGAATAATAGTTTGGGTATACGCGATGGATGAGTGAGTGGGTAAGTGGGTGAGTGAGTGAGAAGGTGAGGAATAATAGGTAACGATCCGCTCAATCCTGTCTACTGGCAACAAACTTACCGTCCAACATCGACTGGTATATACGGAGCACGAAATTGTCCTCGGACAGCCGAGCGGCGCTAGCGCAAGGTGGTGCCGGGAAAGAACCAGGCTCCTCACGGTCATCGCGGGGCCCTAAAGTTTGAAGTGCTCAGCTCATTATGCTTCAAGCCAATGATTGACGTCGTTGTCGAAAAAGACCGCACATTTCGTGACGACTTGGCGATCCGAGGGACCGTGCACTCTTCCCGGAGTACATGTGTTCATAGCAATATTGGCCACTCGATGGTACATCGATCTTTGTAGTCGAAGTGGTGATGTTTCCAGCTGTCGACGGTGATGTCGTCGGCTAATGATCATGCTTCCCGAAGAAGTAACGCCAGAGGCGGCTTGTAAGAGGACCGACGGGTTCGATATCTGTACAGCATTCTAGCGCGCTGTCCACGACTCCAAAGCGAGTAAATTTTTGCTTTCGCCTGTCAGAGACCGTGCAAACGTCCCTTATATACAGCGACATTGAGGGCGGCCTCACTTACATTGTAAGGCATGGATCAAAAAGTTTAAACGACCATATTGCAGATATGACCGGCTCAACTCCCGCCGACAAAGGACCTCGGACCGATATCCCTTCAGAAACTGCTCTGCCAAGCGCAATAAGCACATCGTCTTCTCAGCTCCGCACGATACTAAATAAAAAGTTGGTTATAGGGCTAAGCAACAGAGGCTGTTCAGAGCCTACACATAAAACAGAGATCAAACGAAACAAGTCGTTCTTCAAAGGAGTTTTCTTGACATATTCGGCGATCACTTTTACTCTTGTCTTGACAATATTAAAAGGGCGGCAGTTGCATAACCTCTACAAAACGTCCAATACGCTTATGACGCACGGTCCCCTATTTTTCTGCAAGAACATCACCAGGGTGTCTACAGCAGGTAAATTAAATGAATGAAGCCATGTGGCCCATCGAATATAAAACTCTTTAATCCTAACGCCTCTATCTTATAAAACGGACTGCCTGCAGCATTTATAATACAAGCAAGATAAACGTCAGCGGGCCAGACAGGCATGGCAACAGTAACTATTAGTGTGCGGATTTGTTGATCCAAAATGTGACTTGCCTTTTTAGTGGCACAGTTATCAGGCAAATTCTGAGATAATTTTGACTATGAAAACAGCAGCGGGGACAAGTCATTGGACTACCGTTATTTCTCTTTACTTATCACGAATTGTAAGCTTTATACGCATAAATTAGCGATAAAATGCGAGATGTGACTACATTGTGGAGTCCATCCAAACCAACAACATATCGTACCTCACAGAGATATTCATACCACTACATTCTCATTTTCTTGTTAGCCGAAATGGTCGGATTTGCAATATATACCCAGCGCGACGCTCTTGCACTGCTGCTACATACTACGTAGACCAACAACTCTTTGGAAAAAAGTTCTTGACACCAGTCTGCTTAGGCATGCCTACCCTTCGCACCTAGTAAAGGTGACAAAGGATGCTTTACACTATCACCACGGACAGACTGATGGCTAATGACAACTGGAACAGGCACAGATAAGTCACAGCAGCAATAAGACAGGGTAACCTTTCGGTCCGCTCATAATTATACCGCTCAATCCATCCAATAGGAGCAGGATGACCCAAGCAGCCTCAAGGAATGCTTCACATAAAAAATTGCCGCTATCCCAATCTACGAGTATCAGACTATGCTGAGAGCAAGAGCAATTTAGTAAAATCACCCGGTCGATTAAAGACACAATATCGAAGGTCACTTACGTCTATAAGAAGTATCGCTATCAAACTTTAATCGAAAATTGACGACTGACATTGCACTGCACAAACCGAGATTCATTGCTTCTGGATCCCAATGTGGTCAGTCGCACTCCAACCTACGGAAATTATGCCGATACCTTGGCATTTCGGCTGGAAATTTCGAAGATTTCCAACTATCGGTGCTTGCAGTCATATAGTGCAGGTAAGGATATAGATGACAATCTAGTAAACGATGACAGTAATTCAACCGGATCGTATATAAACAGCAGTATCTGTACTGAATATCGTTCATAAAGCGCTTCATGATTGACCACTTACTTTAGTCGTCAAGCCTGTACGGCATCAAAAAAAGAGCTGCTTATGGCATGTCAGATGTAGCACTCTCGACGGGACGTGCAAAACGTGGAGGTTCGAAACGGTCACTTATCTTTATCGATCGAAGGGAGCTGACTTTGACAATCAGGAGTCATGCGCCGAAATTGCTGTCACCGAAAGTTATAACATATATTGAAGTGGGGTGCGGCTCCCGCACAAAGAACAGCTCGGCGAATACTTTGTCACAGACGTTATCAATGGCGAAGTACATTCAGTGTGGGTAAGACTCGGTAGTACGAAAAGTCTGCACGCGGAATCAATTCAATGAGTTTACGGAATGTTTTACGGTAGGAAATAATCAAACGCGGAGAGATAAACACCTCGCTTGACGAAAGATATTCTCCATGCGTACTCAGACAAGTAGAGGATTTTTATCCCCGTGAACGTATATACGAATTTGGCTAACCGCATGATTCATATCGCCTCTACTTTAGAATGGTCTGCCATACCTACATAGCTATATATTTGATCATTTTTGATACAATTCCACTATGGTTGGCTCCATTATGATAATCAAGAGAGCTTTGGGATGTTCAATGTAAATAGGATGATATACATCAAATTTGCCTTGACTATATGAAAATGGAGGTTTTCCCTTTATATATCTTCTCTGCTAACGTAACATCTACCAATTTTACAATTATATATTAGGCTTGACTGATCAAAGGATGCCGGCAATACGCGTAATTCTTGTTGCGCTCCTTGCTCTTATTGGGGGGTAGTATCGGATCTAGGCACCCGGCCTCGATCGGTATACGTAAAAATCCAGCAAGCTATATCTGTGTTCTAACCTCTTGATATCGGATCGATGTAGATGAATGAGATTTTTGATCATGGGCTAGGCCTTTAATCGACGCAAATACGCTTATAATGATGTCATACATGTGTTAAACGAAGTGAAGTGTATTATGGAACAATTTAGACCAGCAATATGTGATGTAGAAATTTTTCGAACGTGGTATACCTGCTTTGAATTTAAATATAGGAGTGGTGATCCCGATGGGAGAAGCCGTATCACATCGAAGTCGGCGATCAAGGATCAAAGAGAAAAGACTCGAAGAGACAAGAATCGATGAGCCAAGACTTGACGAGACAAGTATCGACGAGAAAAGACTCGAAAAGCCAAGAATCGACGAGAGAGCAATATGATGAATCGCCCATCCCACTAGATAGTAAATATAGGACGACGGGGGATGAAGGAAACCAACTCAAGAATCGTTTTGCAATCAGGAATAGAATAATAAATATTCAATACAGAGCATGAATTTTTGAAGTTCACGACAAAATTGAACACTTTTTAGGTAAGCCCCTGCGTCAGCTGGATTATACGTGCTGTCGAGCCTCGAGGATCCTAGCTTGTAGAGGTCTCGATTAAAAGTGCCAAGAGTGAAGTCAGCCCAAGGTGGGCAAAACTTGCTTTCAGCGAAAGACAAGTCATATCTCACGGCAAGCCGGTGACCTAGAAGACACCGTTTTTAGTCTCGTCGCAGGGCGAGCCGGGTGACCCAGTAGACTACACTTTCCAAAGACTTGCCAAGTGACTAGCCGGTGGGTCTTTAGCCAAGGATACCATAAGTCTTCCAGTCGGGCGTATGATGCGCCTGGTGACCTGTAAAAGCGTGAAAACGCGGATGTCTACCCAATATTACGAGGTCACAGGATAAGAAAAAAACCACTGAGCTCGGGCAGTCTTCTGCAAAGGAGTGTGAGTGGTTTATGGTATTCAGATAGGCGAGAGCCACAATAAAACCCGCAGGGGCGAACCGAGAAAGGAATTGACCGGACATACTAGCCCAACTGCAATAGCTAGCTCGGTACACATGGTGGTATTACGTTGAGACTGTATTATTATTGATCTGCTAACTACTATACCAAAGATACTCGTACTGTATGTACCGATCTATTCGAAGGATCAAGGAAAGAAGTATATAGAATTACTAGAATAATAGATTTTGTCTGGCGATTAATTGATACATTAACGGTGCGAGTCGCAGAGATTTGGCAGCTGAGGGTCAATATTACTAGAATATAAGGATCCTTCTGGCGATTAATCGATAGATTACCGGTGCGAGTCGTGGAGAGTTGGCAGCTTGATGTCGGGATGAAGTCGACGTCGAGCGACGTCTCGACCCAAGAGGATACAACCATGGTGACTTATTGTTATAGCCACTGTGCGATGTGAAGTTTGGTAGTTAATGAACCTGAAGCGAGCAGGTAGTACCGATTGCAACGGTAGCGGCTGGGATGGTGACCTGGTACATTACTTATGATGACCCAAGCAGACGACTTCAACAGCAGCTACTCGATCCTGCGTAGTACGATACACGGAAGCTACTCAAGGTGCGAGGCGATTTATAATGACGAAGCTGGAAAAAGACGACAGTGCTGTTTGTAATACATGCAACGGCGTAAAGCCGCTGTTGCTCGCATCAAATAATTGTAAACCAAACCACAGTACGCGGACAAGTAATTAGTAGTCAATGGCAAATTAAAGGTCACATTAGTATTTCACGATACATGTTGCTTAAAACAGGGTCAAAATGTGAACAATGACGGATCCGGCTCATTCATATCATCAAATTACCGCGCGACACTCCAGCAGATAAATGTAAACTTCGGTCCATGTACATCCAACAAAAGTCCAGTATTCGAAAAGGTGGTAATGGGAAATGGAATAGGGTCGCATTTGATGAAAATGAGCGCACTCAGACAATTTCACATCCCCAGCACTTCAGTAGAGCGGAAGAACGAAACCCAGTGACTGCACGCCAAACTCCAATGTGAAAGAAGTTTTGATGGTCCTCATCATTTAAAGTTGGAAACCTTATACATCTTAGCCGCTACAACCAAATTTTGAATGGTTTAGCGTATACGATATAGCACCATAATTCGCGACCTTCAAATTGACATCTTGACCTCTAACCGTCCTCTTGCATGGCGTAAGAGCATGTTGCGCAATATTCAAGCATGTTCCGAAGGATGCGACAAACTATATAGTGAAACAGGATTTTTTCGCGTCATGATGTCGACTGAGAGACTAAAGATCTCCTGCTTTTTATATCAACAAGACTACGCAAACGTTGCCAAGCGAGCTGGAGTTTCCTTAAAATATGAATAGCAGGGGCATAGTCAGTCGGTGGCCACCTGGATTCGGGAAAAAATTGAATATATTGATTATAAGGTAAATACCGAAGTGATTCATTGATTGAGGTCCTTAGTTTTCATGCTAGCCATGTTACATGTAAGACATGATACCCACGATATGTTTCCGTCAGATAAGAGACATTATTGTACCTACGCTCTCATCACGACCTGGTAATCTTCTGGTAACAAGTCTACTGCTGAGAGCTGCACCGCATGTATCGCTTACGTTATGTTCTCACGAACGTGAGTCACACCCAATTATTAATATCCGATAAGAATACATCCATAAAGACATATTTACGGTGTACCGTGTCAACTCATTATTTGTCAAGCCGTGTCAATGAATACAACAAGGGTTTAAGTCTGTATAGCATTCGGGTAGCGCAAGATGTCGCCCGTAGCCAAGTGGCAGAGAAAGTACTCGTCTTTGTCCAATGGCGATTGCGTACCTTGTATATGTAAGATTTTGAAGGAAGGGTGTGAATTTGAGGAAAAGGGGTGTGAATTTAGCAATCCCCTAAAAATATGATAATTGAATGAAAAATGGTTTTTGCTTCTTTCTTTCGAACATGAATCACTTAAACAATAAGCCTTTCTTTGCGCGCACATTATGTTAGGTTTCGATGCACTTGTCCACACCATTTAAATATCAAGTAGCTACAACAGTGTAAGTGAGAGTGAATGGTGCCTCGTATCATGTCTATTTAAGTAATGGAATATATATTGACTTTAGCTCTGGCACCCATCCAATATAATCACTCCGAATAATAAATTTGCGAGATACATGCAAGTAAATATTATAAGAGGAATTACACACGAAAGGACACTATTTATCGGAAATTCGCAGAATAGGACACTTTTTTGTTATCCACAGGATAGGATACTTTTTTCCACCAGATATAAGAGGAATACAAGGCGGCGAATGAACCAAGCGCGCGCAGCCTTTCTGCGTAACGAATCGAATCGGCGATGGCTCTTCAAACACGAGCTGGTGTTCCTCTTGCTGCACTTCAAGCTGGAAAGCGTCCCGCTGCTCCTCTAGGTGCAGTTTCGACCACCAGGAAAGTCTCTCATTGTTTAGCTGAAAACGAGGAGCTGTTTAAGGAAATTTAATCCTTATCGGAGATCGACTAACGGAAATTTACGGTACCCTATTTATGCGTGACTAGGGTGGCACGTTATTGTTTTATAACACACTAGAGTTCTCGGACTACAAGAAAGATGTATGACACTGGCAGAAGCGCAAAGATAAGAGTAAGCGGGAGCGGCGATGGTTCTTGAGTGGTCCTGCCACGAGACGATTGGATGAAAATCCTCTAAAAGAAGCAGGTTTGGAGCGATGGGAAGAGTGATCTTGAGGGATGATGTCTCGGAGATGATCTTTAAAGACTGCGAGGGGGAACTTAAGGGACTCGGGTAACTGGAGCGTGCTTGGAATTATATTTGAGGTGCTTAACCGGAATAATAAACGCAACTATTCGCTTCCTAATGAAATATTCTTTAAAATATACGAGCTCGTGGCTACCACCGACGCGTGCATATAACATTGAGATGGTCAGGTAAATATGTGTTTCGAGATTTATTTGTTCTTCGTGGGCGCATGTAATATCGTTCATCACAGTCTCCAATCGTTTCAAGCGGCTTGCCATTGAAGAATTTCACCTTGTCACGTAGCTATTAGGTCGTTGTAATACAAGATAAAGTCAATAATTTATGACACTACGCCTTACTCTCTGAAGAGATAGAGGTGGGTCGGGTATAGGTTGGTAAATAAGAATTGTGATGATTTGTAAATTTTTTAAGCGTAGCAAATGCGCAAATAAGGTAGAGGCCAGATGAAATTAGTTCAGCAGGATCAGGCAAAGGGATAAACCAAATTCTTTGGAGGCATACACAAGTCGTTTTTAGTGTATCAACGGCGTTTTATTTCAAAGGCTTAAAGTCGGAACCGTAAAGTCGGTAAGTCTACCTGACATTAAAATAAAGCCATTTAGAATACACGGTCGATACATGCTGCAATCACTATGGATATTCTTCATTTATTCGTCAGAATCAGCGGATTAGGTATTTACCACATCAGTGGTCAAAGCGGACGGAAAATAGACGACAACAGAACCATCTGCATCAGAGTTGTGCTCGACTATCTTGAGAAAACGGCCCGACTGCAGTCTTGCACTGAAGGCTTCCCCGACTCTAGCTTGACTAGACACCGTGATACAAGTCAGTAGCACCCGTTTCATTATGTGACTTGCGGATCAGAAAAAGGTGATCGAAGACCCAATCCGGATTAATGTAAGCAGGTCACATGCAACCGCCAGTCCATAGGATGTACCCAAAAAGCCTTCCACGCAGGCCAGATTAAGCTGCTCAAACGACGACTGATTTCGCTGCACGTTTAATGAGATCACTTGTGATAGTAGAAAAAGTGAGGTCACCCTTTTGTATCGACAACTCCGCTTTTTGCTCCGGTATTCAATGCCTATTGCGCTGTCCAGTGCGCATGATGTAGATATATTCCTTATCAAAGTGTGACGATGTTGATTTTCGGTATTCCGGCCAGCAATAACGAGTTACGTACAAAAAGAATACACATTTGTGGCGCGAGTGCGAAGCGCTCTCTGTTCGATCGAGTAATTTATATCAAAGTGGTATGATCATGACGAGATTATGCCGCATAAACACAATCGTTCCAATTTGTTATACAAGCATCGGCCCGGACAACCTGTTTCATGGAGTAGCGAAAATGATCCTTCGGCATATAGGAGAGTCCGCAAGTGCGGATAGCAATTATTTACGCATTATGTCCGAGCACAACGACAATAGACTTAAACTTGTTTAGGGAAAGACCTGATACGTCTTTCAAACCTTATGAATGCTCAATTACCTGGGTAACGTCACTACGATGGCGAAGATAAAGGGCCGTAAATTCGGCAGGTCAAGTAAAATAATAATGCCATCTCGATCACATAAACAGAGCGGGACTCTAGGAATACGGTCGCGGGTAACGTCATTATATAAAAGGCGATGTTAAGAGAGATAAATAAAGAAGAAAAAGCCGGCAAGTACCCTAGTCTGACACCACAAATTAATTTGAACCTTGCCATAAGCAATACAGCTGTCTATAAACTGATCAAGTCGTATTTTGGTGGAGCGCGCGATCTAACTAGATCTATGTAGACGTAAATATGTGCCAAGGGCGTAATGTTAGGATAAAAGACCGTTGCAAAGTACTAAATGTTATTTAGAATTATTAATACCCTCATGGATTGGTGCAATGTGTGTGAAGACCGCACCGCAACTAAATCCGTTTCAACTATATTATAAGCTGTCGCAATAATAATCTAAAGGAAGAAATTGGGTAAATTAGGGTCAACAGGTGTGTAAGAACTGACCTGACCTGTGCTCTAAAATTCAAAGATATTCTCTGTACTCTGACTTTACGAGGGGATGTGTCGATGGTTTAGAGACATGAAGTCGTGGCAGCTTTCATTTTACGCATAACATTGGCTCCGCCTACAGAATCTTAAATAAACACACTTATCATGTTGATAAAAGGTCCGCTAGAATTTCTGCAAGGATAATCTTTTAAACTGTGTTTGCGAGTATATCTGGCCAAGAAGGATTCCCGTATTAACTTGAATGTAAGCGCTGCCACGTCTTCTCTCTCGTTAATAGAAGAAACAAATTTATCCCTTCGAGCAACTAGTTTTCGGAGCGCGAGCGGAAACGCCTGTTCATCTGGCCGTTTGAAAATTATTTGGCTGGATAGGGACGCCGAAACGTCTACCATACCGTCCACCACCTCCCTAGATATGTAATAGCCAATTACAAATTTTACACAGAGCGAGATAACTGCACATTCCCTGGAATATTTAAAGTACGCGAGAGAAAGGCTGCGATGTCGATAACATGAAGTAACTTTGCTGATAAAAATTGGTCGAGTATGCATCGTCCGTAGCCAGCCTCTATAACACTCGCTGATTCTCACAGCGTCACCACCGACTCGATAGCGCCAATCAGAACCGGTCGATACAGACTAAAGTTGGACTTCAAGTCTGCATGGTCGATATCGATAGCTTTTTTATGGTCCAACAAAATCAGCGCACTTTTTCCGATACTAAGTTGCGCAAATTTTTATGTTGCATGTCTAATTACAGAGAAAGATGTGTTGCAGTAGCGATATCGATAATTGTGCTAGCTATACTGTGCTAATTAAAATGATGAGAATTTGCACCAAAGCGAATACTATAAGGGTCTCAGCTGAATTGTGAATCGGGGCAGAGACAGAGTACACACGTCGAGGTCGCTATATCTGGATTACAGACCATAACTGCGCGATCCGTAAAGTTACGCCATTGTGATCTAAATTGTGTTTTAAAGTGTAATGCTGACAGTGCGTAAACAATTGGCTGTTTATCACAAACGCATCATTAGTCTAAATAAATAAGCGCATGTTTTTCTGTCAATTAAGCCAATCAGTAGATTTAAATTCGTGCACCAAATTGTTTTAGTGCGATCAGATTTAAACCTGTATATCGACTTCAAAAACATTAACTAGCTCATACTATGATGGATACAAAGTACAGGCGAGTCATTGCAGTAAATTTGAAAATGATCATGCTACCGGTGAAGAATCTAGATAAAATTGAATTTAATCGTTGCAGAACACGATTGGATCGGTGATATGAGCACGCACCGTTGAGAGAACGACAAACTGGTGTCCTAAGTCTTGTATGGAGCAGGGCGCACACAAGTAAGAAAATGAGGATTCGCCGTACATGCGGACACTCACCGTCATCAAATGCGACATATAAGACATTTCACCTACAGTGACAGCTTGATAACAGCCGAGTAATATTTGAAAAATTTGCAGCGCCTCCCTGACGCGCACGAACTTTTAAACTAAAGTAAACTATATTGCTTTTGATTCGGTTAACGACCCGCCTCTGTACCACGATGATAAAATTACATCCTTATTTATTATCGTAAGCGTTTATAAATAAACAAAACATCGGCAGAATCGCGTTCGTACTGCTGGTAAAATTAACAAGAATTTCTGAATACAACGCATAGGTTTTATCGAAGAAACCTTTTACATGCTGAAGGTAAATAACACAAGATCTTATAGAAAAAGAGGGATACAGTTGACAGACTACATCTTTTTTATTGAAAAGGGTTTTAAACACTATTTAGAATCAAGCACTGATATAGTATGACGAAGGTTTTATCGACCGAGTAGAAGGCTGAGAGGTAATATAGGACGGGTTGGCGCAGATGCGGGGCCAATAATAATGCCCTTACGACAAACGAGACAACAGGCGATTGCGGAGAAGTGCAGAAAAATAATAGTGGAAAGTGTGGGGCGCGCCTAATGCACTAAGTGCGAGATCGATTTGATTGGTGGAGTGCTCTCGGAGACAGGCATGTTGGCACGTATGATGGTGTCACGCGACTGAGTGACAGAAAAATTGACTGTGGGAATTATGGAGAAGTAATTTACCTAACGGTAAAGAAGGAGTATAGTCAAGGATCGACGATTGAACGGTCGCGATCCGCGGTCGAATGTTTGAATTACCACAGTACAATTTCAGGATCACTCAAGGGGTGAACATCAACTGGAGTACTGGATCGGTAATGACAATGGGATATAGGTGGATATGAAAGCAAGCTGTAAGAGGGGATCGTCAAGATAATCAAGTATGCAAATTTTTGGAGGTGACGGCGATCCGACCTTGGACGCCCGGTCGAAGATGCAACCGATCGACCACGAACTAACCTGGGTGTGTACTGCTGATCGTTGTGGATCACATAATTGGTGTAGATCACATACCGCGATCCGCGGCACCTCGATCCACTGTACCGCAATAAACTAAACCGCGATTCACTGCACCGCGATCCAATACGGAGTGTCTGCTGTGGACCACATTAAACAAGAAGTGAATTACATAGACAGGTGGTACCCAGCAGCTGACCTAGCTAACAGATATGCATACTCGTAGATTTTTGATTTGGTTGGTTGACATTACAGAATTGAATTTGCAACGAAAGACACGCGTCGACTTCTCTCGTGCAGGAACTTTGGCCTCCCGTTGAATATCGAGTCACCCACGTCTCTGCAACCTTTGCTTTTGGATTGTTTGGCCAGGCGTATTTTTAATTCTTACTCATTCCTAACTGCGATCGGACGCAGGGAAATTAACGGTTCAGATTCGAGAGGCGAGACGGATCAAGTGATCAGAAGGCTCGCAACTCAATAATAACCCTTGGCAAAGGCGACTCTGGGAGAGCGCCCAAGTTACAAGCGATCAAGTGAAGAATTTCCACGCAATCCGCCCCTACGTTTGACCTGATGAAGTTTTTTCACCCGATCAATACCTATCCGTAAAACGGTTAAGTTCAGCTTCAGCTTAAGTTTAATACGAAGAGCGCAACCCGCCCCACCGACGGGTACACAAGGTGAGCAAGAAGACACAGAGCACGAAATTGGGGTACCCCCTTCGGTTGTCGGTCGTCCGAGCGCCATCGGAGAGTCGGGATCTTAAGGAATTTGTGATCCCAACTCCACCGCACGACCCTCACTCGCGGTAAGATAAAGAGTTTTTTGCCAGTCTTATAAGCGGAAACAGGTATGATAAAGTGGTACCTTACTTTGCACGATTCACGCAGGTACAATAGGCAGCAACAAACACAAAACATTAACGAACGCGATTCGTCGACCGGTATGTGCTCGGATTGGTTGCACAAATAAGACAATATAGGATCTTGTGCATTTTATTTGGACGCTGGATTGACTATATGCTCTTCCATCGAGTGGTTATATGCGAAAGAGTGGCCACCGCTTACCAGGCGAGGATCAATTAGATAGCGGCATCGCTATGGGAGGAATACCCGCGTATGAAGGTAGCTGAGCCAAGCAAGTAGCGGCGTGGTTAATGCATATATATATTAGTTTGTTGTGCATATTACTGAGAAAAGCGGAATTGGCAGCTGCATGAATATAGTAAATTTAGGAGAGCAGTGTCGGATCCAATCATTATGTCAGTTGAGTTCAGTAACATAATTTTGAGGGAGACCTAAGAGTCGCGATCACCGCTAGATTATTATTTTATCAAT
This sequence comes from Hyaloperonospora brassicae, assembly GCA_947650285.1. Taxonomy (NCBI): domain Eukaryota; phylum Oomycota; class Peronosporomycetes; order Peronosporales; family Peronosporaceae; genus Hyaloperonospora; species Hyaloperonospora brassicae. Next base: position 46,073 of record CANTFL010000468.1, on the reverse strand, counting down.
ATGTATAGAAAGATGGCAGAATTTGGCGCGTTATCTTCATTAATTTTGCAGCGTTCGCTCTGGAGATGCATTATGCAGTGACTCACGAATTGGGAATGCCTTCAGCGTCTGACCTTCATCGTCATCGGCTCCCGATGTGTGCCTGATAACACAAAAATTGGTGATTTGCACGGAGGAGTATACTACGACGCAATTTAGAATTAAAGGGACAAAGCACCTAGATTGTAGTTTTAGCTCTAGAAGCTACTGTAAGTGCGGCAAGATTATAGCAATCGCCCAAAAAAATATTTTTGTAGGAAATTAAAGTGTTTCGAATTGGCCAGCTGAATATTGACCTGTCTCATCGCGACTCTTCGTACTACAAATGGAAGTGGTAGAGTTCGATGATATATCTAATTCCGTAATATCCTACTGGACACTAGAGGAAGAATAGGATGGTGCTGCATAGTTGACATGTAATGCTATACATGGCAAGGCTAAATTCATTGATAATGATTGGTGAAAATGGACATTGCGGATTTTGTTTTGACGTCCACAGTAGCAGAAGGCGAGTGTTTCCTACGCAGCCTCTTACAAGTGAATACGAAACCCATATTACCCTCCTTGAGGGTCTGCTGCAGTCGATAATGAATCTGAGACGGTGCAATGCCGTCAGTCTCATCCGGCTCAACATACAAGAAAAGGGCTTACATGCACTTATGGATAAAGGATGAGGCCAAAAAAGCCAGCTGACCCGACCTTGACGGTGAATCTCCGCGTCTGTGACGCCCGCCAATGTCGAAGTTTCAGCCGACACGTCAAGATAAGCAAGAGCAGCCTTATCAGGACAATAAAGGGGCAACAAAGTAACACGAGGAGACAGCGTGAGTAAATTATAAATCATTACACTATGTGCATCGTGATAACCTTCCTTGGCCAGGTTAATTGATTCCGCAACATCAAATTCACTAGACTTCATCAAAAGACTTTCACAGCCATTAGACTACAATAAACCTCGATGCACCTTTAGCAATATCCACCCAGTGCCGCAAATTCATGGCAAAAACTGAATTAAAAGGCGTGCATAGCCGAGGTGATCGAGATCGATAAAAAGGCTAATTTTAAGCAATGCTAGCCCGCGCGAGTGGAAATTAGGAAGTTCGTAAAGTTTTATATGTTTGTGCTGGAGCATTGGCTTGTAATATTAGACAAGCGAAGGTTCGGAGACCATAGAGCATACGGCGGTGGCGGACGATGGATGCGGAGAGGGTCAATGGACCGTCATTACATTCAATGGAAGGGAATGGAACGACATGATATCGATTTCAGATAAATGCCAGAGAGCTGATGAAGTAATAAATAGAGCGTCTTGATTGTATGTGATTGTAAAGGACGACTATCTTTCTGGCCGGATCGCTTACTTCCCTCAGGTGAAATGCATTCAAAGATACGAATAAATATTATTGCACATATATGATCCTGTTGGTGCTCTCCGACTCAGCTCGGCTTAATATAAATGGACGCCAATTATGGCCACTAGCCAGTGTGGCTTGTCGCAATGTTTTAATTCAGCGATAAGATAGAATATTTCTTTCATGCGCCTCAACAAAACCTCACTGTCTTCTTGGTGCTAAGGAAGTGAAAATTGTTTGGTATATCTAAAGCGACCGTGTGCAACCATAAATTGATTACTATAGCCATGTTAAGCTCGATGCAGGGCGTAGTCGCTGAAAAAGTTCGGTGAATATAATGTTAAACGGAAATGTCTATCGATATATTCTCGATATCGTATGGGTCGATAAACAGTATACCAAACAAATAAACTCGTAAGAATTACGAAATTGGTGCAAAAGAGAGACAATTGGCGCTAACATATGCAAGATAATTGGGATCGGCCCAGGCACTTTCGTGAGTTCTATTTGTCAAAAAGAAATCAAAGTCATAGGCTTTGGGCGCAGGTGAAGTTGTGTCAAGCCTATACAACAGTTCAATACACACTGGAAGATAGAATTTCCTTATAATACCATCCAAACCCCGAAGTGAGTAATTGTAGCTGGTAATGTAGAAACGAGACTTTCCGCAACGAAAATGACCTGTTTTAAAACGCTCGGCATACTCGTTTCGTCCCCCGCTAAAGGTCTCATCAGTGGCTTGTCAAAATACAAGTTAGAACTACCCAACCTTTATCCTTGTAGTGCCTAAAACAACACAGAAATAACATTCCATAAATGCCCCATTGTAGGTTAAATCTGGAGTCGATTCAATTGCAACTTGCACTTCCAGCAGATATCACACTTTATCACATTCAAATTTAACCATTCTGGGATTATTAAAAAGCGCGTCTTTACGTTATAATAGTGGGAAGTAAAATCCCCAGACCGCACCCGGTGCTGGAATGGCTAGGAGTGCGAGCCAATCGCCGCTGCATTTTTACTTGAGTTTTTAGTTGAGATGATGAGTGGAAAAATCATCGCTTGTGCACTCTGTCGTACGCGCGAGCTTGCGAAAGAGCAGTGTAATAGGAGAAGATTTCCTTAAATCTTTTTCAAATAATATGATAGTAATTTTGGCAGAGTAAGGAGCATTCAGACCTATAGATAAATAATGGAGCCACGTTCCCTTCATTTTACGCTTTGAAAATTATTATAGGAGGGTCACATAAAATATTACGGGTGTGAGTGCACACGGAAAAACCTAACGGGTGAGCGAAGACGATGCTTCTCACAAGAAATGCGGCAAGTTCTTTTTTCTTAAACGACGACATCAGGTGCGGGTCATTGTCCACCTTGGCCGTTTGTTAGCAAGATCCGCATCAGAAGAGTTTTGGTGTCGCGCGCCGGTGATTGTAGCAAAATATTATATCCGAACCGCATACTTATAGATGTTGAGGTGTGGATTGTGGAATTTCGTCAGGTAGTCTCCCTGTGGGTAGCTGTGGATGCGACAGTAAACGAAGACGCACACTCTAAAGCTGATTATGATCACGATGACAGTTATCTATAAGTGTCGTCGGGCTTAAGCGGGACAGGAAAAGTAGAATTCTCGCGGATGCCGTCAGCTGTAGCTTTACCTAACTGAAAATTCACTTTCACCTACTATAACCCGATTGATCGATAGTATTATCAGTACAAAAGGAGCATGACTGACTGTGACTCCCCATAATATTACCGCAACCAAATATCTAATTAGAAATGTTCAGACCTTTTGTCTGAAGATAAATCACCTGATACAACGAGGAACACTATAAAATAAGATGACTATTCTATTATAACATCACTCCAGAGAATGCAAGGGTGTTGTAGCACCCTTGTATTCTCTGGCGTGATGTTATAATATGATAGTCATCCTTTCCACGAACGCTGTTGTTGGCCGCATCACATGCATCCCCAATAGAAAAGTTGGTCTTGCAGAGGGTTGTGAGCTCATTATACAAATATGTATGCGCATAAAATGACGCCATAGGTTTTTCATTTGTTAACCTGGTTCAATCATTATAGATTGAAGATAGCATAACATGTAACTATTTATCAATTATCTATAGAAACGATTTTTACCGCATAAAGGAGGAAAATGTGGTCCTCCTAGCTTCTAAATTGTCTAGAGACTCTCACCACTTAAACGTTAAATACAGTACGCAATACTCATGGGTGACCACTGCCTTTATATCATGAGGTTAAAATTTTTACAGCCCATCTATAGCCCACACCTGATGGACATGTCTAAGGGAGCGGACAACGTGGAAGTCATCTTTCGGCATATTTGACGGCGCACAGATATATAGTCATTCATTAGGGTGTGAAGGCATAGGGATGCTATACGTAAGAGCCATTTATCGCCAATGCTTGGCCTGAGACTCTAAGTGGTGAGACGGGGTATTTGGAAATACTAATGACAATGTATGGATTACTACTTGAGTACAGAAAAGCTCGTATATACAACTGTGAGCGATGTAATTTAGTCACGAAGTCAAAATTGTGTCTTACACAATCTCCAAGCGATATGGGTGATGCAGAATCGACGTCGAGACGCCACTTAGCTGACAAGCGTTAATAGATAGGTTTCTGTTATCAAGGGAGAAATCCGTCAGTGCAAGGGCAAAATTCGATTTATTAAAGCTTACTTCTAGTCCGAAATTTAATAATCAACCCTTCATGATTGTCTCCCACTTTACTATTCGTTTTAACGCAAAAGTCTTACATGCCTCAATAAGTGATAGATTGAGTGACAGATACATTCTTATCGTTCGTGAAGTCGCAAATGAAAAAACCAGACCAACTAATAAGCTGGATTAATTTCGAGTTGTAGGGGATCAACGGTTAAATAAATTATCAACCGATTGAAAAGTATTATTCATACAAGCACGTTCACTACTGATAATATAATTTATACACGAGGCGAATCTTCGTTTTTAATAACCCACAGAAAAACGATTTACCCTTTCGTGTCATGGTAGACAGTGATGTAAGTTGAAGCCAGGTGCGCGAACAAGCCCCGCCTTAAGCGCAATATTCAAGAAATATTTTGTTAATTTTGATGAGCAAAGGCAGACGCATACAATTTCCCACTTAATAAAACGAAGTCAGAACGCATACAAATTGCTAAATGCTCGCTAAATTTGCAATCAAAATACTGATGAACTTGTGTCTGACGTGTTGGGTAATAGAGCATATAAACTCGTTGTCAAGCTTCAAAAACCCGACTGCGACCCGAATAATGGACGATTACGTACCTCTTTCATTTCCAATTCGGATAATCGACACGATAAAGTACAGTAATAGATTAATCACTTTGGCAATGGAGATCAATAAACTCTTATCTACACATATTCGCAAAGTGCGGTCTTCGCCGACGCAATCCTTACACCAATAGTCCATAAAGCCGCAACTTTGTAAAGGCCACGCTGATCGGACGTTTTTGGTTTTCTATAACATAAGCTCAATTACTACAAGGTTTTCGCTACGATCAGTCATGGGGTACATACAATGTTGCTTTCGGACGCTTACGGAACGATGTAGTGCGCCAATATAAGGGTTACTTCATTGCGAACTGCGTGGGCAGGAGAGCAGATCGGTCTATGTCGCAGATTTGTAAACATGACGAAAGTTTTCGTATCTATTGTATAATAAAAATCTGTCTGTGCCAAATTAAATAGTGTGTAGATGGGCACAAAATCGTGAATTTAATTTTATTCATGTAAGGCGTCGTGGCCCTCAGCAGAAGTCCGATACAAAGCTCTACATGTGGGACTAGCGTGCAGTTGAATCACTTCTATTAGGACCGATATAAGTGTACTCAGCAATTGAAGTATATTAATATATTACCTCTATTACCCTTAAAATTCACTGCATAAACTTCGACAACAAGAATGTGCTCTATAGAAGTGTAACGCCTGTGTGGTATAGTGGTATGGCATGTTCATTATGCTCAGTTCAGTTTTACTACCGATCACCAACAGTCTAGATTTCTTTCATCAGTTACTAACATAATTGTACGAATATATGGTGAAAATTTTATGCACATACAGGAATACGTCTACCGGCTGTATCCTATCTTGAACTCTTGGGCCAAGTCGGTGGTGCATCCTTGTACTCGTGCTTAGGCGGGCAAAACGGTTTGCATTACGATGATTAAATGATCAAACGTTCGGCCAAAACATTCATGACTTACCAAATCAACATGTATAATCCGTGTAGTATATATAGTAGCTGTTTAATATATAATAGTATAGTGTTAGCTAACCATTACACAAAATTTGCTAGTAATATCAACAAAAATGAAGAGTTGTAGGATTAAATGGTATTCTTTTGCGTATGGCATCATCAATCAAATTATGCATTTAGCCAATGTTATTGACCTAAAATTGGTTTGTAATGAAGCCTTTATGATCGCAGCAGCTTGAATTTATTATAACCATGTGACATCACGTACAAGTTCGTACGCGCTGACGCTACAACCTCTTTCGGGTCATCGGCAATGCTTTCCCTACTAGAAAGGTTTTGATGCATTCATTTGAAGATTATCGGCTCGTCGATTGGAAGTGTTGAACGCTAACAAGGATATAAAGTATAGAAGGAACTTGTTGCACTAAGTCACAAAACAAAGCTGAATTTTGTAATAAGTCGAAACTCGTATACCGTTGCTGCTCATCTTTGAAATCAAATATTTATTCCTACCCTTCCAATATAGCTGCCGTTCCTGTACCACATGTTTGTCTCTGCGATGTAATAAACATCTCTCCATTTTGTAATTGAACAAATGTGAAAAGTTACTACCTTGTAGGACAATGCTGGTGGAAGATAATTAAAAATACTAGGACGGTAATGTTTAAGCTCTACTGCCGGGTGTAATGTCGACTTCTGAAATAGTTTATCGAACATTTTCACTATAGTTACAGTGTCATTACATAATGCAAACACAACTATGTCCTATCTTTGTTGCACATAATACAGCATAGGTTGACACACAATAACAATATTTTCCATACGCCCACACCGCATCACCGTAACTATACAATTGATAAGTTTTGCGCCAATAAAGCAATTAATGTGTTGACTAGAAATATCATATAATTTATTTATTATCCGAACTAAACAAATCTACTTCTTTCACCGATTGTAAATATAACTACCCTGGGTCGAATTAATTTTTTTAGTACTACCAGAAGTATCCTTTACAATCTGCGTCGCGAGTTTTGACGAAAGGCATAATACGGGCTATGTGGAACGTGTCGCAAGTGTATACAATTCGGTTACTGATGCAGTTGGGCTAAATCGGCTTGTGTAGTATCTTCTTTCTGGATGCTACTTCTGTGGCTATACGTGCTGCTTACTATATAGGGTGCATAAGTTAAATGATACCAATACTTCGTCTTCTATCTGATAGCGATGTATGGATGACTTGACGAGTATTTAAAACCTATAATATAGTCGTAAACTTCAATATATGCCTCCCAATAACGTACTCACATCTTCCCCTTTTAGTCACATCACAAACCCATTATTTAATAAAACAATCCTCTAACAGGACCTTACCCCGAATCAATGTAAAGCAGTTCTATTCGAATTCTAGAACCTATCAGAAGACCATAACACCAACGTAATAACGCTTCAGCATGCTCTCCGTAATAGATCCTGGTTATACACAGCATAAATTCACATTTTCTAGTCAACCAATGGGGCGACAACTATACTCTTTCGGGGAGAAATAGAAGACTGCAAGGGAGTTATAGAAGGCATCGTTACAATCCGTTGCGGTCAAGTACAAAGTCGACCGTCGCTGAATCCGCAACTAAGTCCATCAAGACAATGCTGGCAGGTTTCGCGATAAGTCACCGAGCAGGTTCCGTCTTGGCGGGGGCGGTCGCCGTGTTGCCTGTATATAACTTGACTCTCTTCTCATCGCTTAAGTTCGTGAAGCTCGCTCCAAGCTTATTCGTGTCACTCGCCGCCGGGGCGTAAAGGTGGCGGCAAAGATAATCTAGACTATGGAAAAGCAACTCGGCCTCGCTCTCTAAAATTATTGGCTTGGGTGTTTTCTCTACCTTGCGCAAGATAAACAACAAGCCAAAACGTAGTGCCTAAGGAATCGGCCGGCGCGGTGCCAACTTCATCTTGCACTTGCGCAAGCTTGTCCACGAATACATAATTAAGCCGCAAAATGCGATCAATCTAGATGAGACCGCTGTCTTTGCTGACCACAACGAGGAAATTACGCTGGCGGAGCGGGGGTCCACCGGCGTAAGTTTCAAGCCTCTCGGCTTCGATAAGATTTGTTTGATTGCTGTGCTTGCTGTTTGCGGCGACGTTATTAGGTTGAAGCCATGTGGTCTAGACAAGGGCAAGGAGTCAATAATCTTGACGAAGAAAGGGATCTTGTTTATCACCAACGCCAAATAATTGATGAATTTAGGTCTGTTTATTCGAAACGTCGACCACATGTTTCCGGTTTCCTGATCCAAACAAAAATTTGCTCGTTTTTGACTCCGCACAAAGTCTTGTGAGCAAAAATGTGAGGACTCATTCACAAGACCGTTATATGTATTACGCGTTCATCCCCGGCGGGCTGACATCTTAAGTCCAGCCTTGCGATTACGGCGTCTACAAGTCATTGAAAGAGCGCCCAGCCGACCTGATAGACAATTTGAATGGGCATTGACCTCACTTCTACACGTCAGGTGGAAAGGTGCGCTCTCCGTCGCTTAAGCCGGTCGTCGGCTGGATCAAGGCCGCGTGGTCGAAAATTATCGAGCCATCTTTTTGTTGCAGCTTTCGCAGCTCTATCATCGGAGAAAACGCTGGTATGGCGCTTTGGCGTCACGAAGAGTACAGACTTTATATTCCAGCGACTTGTGTTCACTGGCGATATTACCGACTCGCTCTCGCACTCAATTGTCCTGGATGACCACAGCAGCAGTGATATGGACATCGACGACGACGACGAGTACCAGCTTGACTACTCGAACGCTCCAGCTCTAAAGTAAAGGTTTTTTAGGAGTGCATACCTTTGAAGTGCAACGGAGGATGTGGTAGCCAGCGCGAACTGCGTCGAGCTTACCATATCAGATTCAAACCACTTCAGATTGATTGAGGTCGTGTGGCCTTAAAAACACTGTGGAAAACTGAAAGCAAGTTGCTCAATCCACATTTAATTGTTGTGCCTTCCTCTTAGAGAGGCGGTTCGTTTGCTTCTGCATTTTGTTAGCAGTATTCGCACAGCCGGGTCTACCCACATTTTAAACGGCACAAAGACTTACTCCGCCACAGACCACCAACTAGCGCGGGAGGCATAAGACCCGACTCTTTGCTCACCACAATCAAATTCTCAGAACAAGAAATCCAAAGCACGAGACTAGTGTTGGCGTCTGGTTTGGCGTCGTCTTATCAAATTTCCTCTCTCAATCCTATTTTAAATCACATCCTCAAGATTGCTTCAATTTTTTACTCAATCTTATCCCAATTCCTTCCGTTAAATCTTATCTCATTTCATTATTCTCAAAATCGACAATTCCTCCAATAATAATCCACTATAGGGTGGTATTATGGCGATTCCCCCCATTGAGGTCATAAAACAGGCTTTACAGTAAATATATGGCGAGTTAAGCTTCAGCTACACGGGCTAGGCAAATGAAGACTAGCCGATTCGAGGCTCAACAAGCCACCATCGAAGAAGTATCTTTGTTTAGCACCTTCCAAAATTGTCGTAAAGAAACCTTTTCTACGTGATAATATCATAACTTGTACTGACATGACAAAAGCAGCCGTTGGCAAAAGTCAAGTTCATTTACAAGCGGGATAAACTGACCACTTAAGCTCTTATCAGCCTGTAGCATATCTTCAGCGGATAGTTAAGCACTTATACTTTTAAAAAATGTGGGCATCGAGTCCAGCAGTGTTAAATTCGTGGGGTGATTGACGTTGGAACTCTCATCTACGCAAGGGTTCATAATCAGTTTATACATTCATTATTCCGTATCTCTTTATATTACTTCTTGCACGGATGGATGCATAAATATGAACAACTTCAATGGCTTTGCGCTAAATACGTATACAACCAAAACAGCTCGGTGGGCGTAGAAGCTATGAATGAACCTCTAACAGCCTAAAAGAAGTGTATCGCTGAGTACGCTCTGAGCGGTATTCATAACATGGAGGCAATTTATAAGAGTGTCGAGTCTAAACTTACTTTTCCAAAAAATATAAAAATGATCGTCAGAACAGTGATGAAGCTACTCGCCTTCATAACTATAGCATAGTAAGGAATGACAGGACACAAGGTAAATTTAGTAACTGATTGCACACATCTTAATGATTAAGCTTGGCACAGAACGTGCGATGCGATACCATCCTTTGCAGACGGGGATTATCGTTTCGCTCGCTATAAATACCGATTGATCGTACAAACTGAAGCCTATCTTTGGAGGAAATTCAAGAAGCCGAGAATAATTAACAATAAAGTCGTCAAACTACTAAGGTTACCTTTCGTGATACAGCCAAGTCTTACTGTACAGGTAACCACGTCTTAAGTAATGTGCAAATATGTGAAGATTATTCGGCAACATAGTCGTTTAGAGGTTAGTACTTTGTGTTATTATTACATGTAGTATAATATAATTTGATTGGAGAAAAGATACATATAAAAATTTTGATAACGAACAATCGCATATAATGGTGATTTAAGATTTACCCATTTCGTTATCTAGCTTCTTTTACTTGACACAAAAATTAAGACCCATATAATGGATGACGGCATTAGCGCAGCATTCTAGCGGCTATTTTGCCACTATCATTTACGATTCGCATTTTATTTAGACGAGCATAACAAAAGACATAAAATTTTACCAAATTCGATCAATTTACTACCCATGCGTCGGTCAGTGAATCGCTGAAGCGACACCTTAAGCACTATTTCTGCCAACTGACCTAACTATTCGAAGCTATTCATGAAATACTTATCATGTGAAGTGGTGAGGATGTGAATCGAAACAAATATGATGCGAAAGAGATTGAAGAAGCGAAAAGTGATAAATTATGGATCGTAGAGTACAGGTTTTGCAGCCGCGTATACAGTATCCGCATGACGTGTTGGAGGTTTTCGATCGTGCCTATATAAATGATAATAATTTTATGCTTAAGCTATGATAATAGCAACTCGATTCTGGAAGAGGCAAAAGGATGTATATAAGGAAGAAAATCAGCGGAGACGTGGCCGCTGCCACAAACATAATAGCCAACACTGACAAGGCCCGACTTCTTTTGCGAAGCCCGGCCCCTCTTTGATGTATTCCGTGAAAGTCACAAAATTGCTTAAAGGATCTTCGCGACAATTAACATAATCTTTGCAGCGCACCTACCACACACTATACTCTAGGCATGTCGTTTGAGTAGATACAACCTTATGACATGCGAAAACGCTGTTTACATATACGCTCACTCCTCTCTATAGGAGACTCTCTATAAGAGACACCCTCTATATAAGGGTCACAGTGTCGCCGAACAATTTCAAACTATATACGAATTCGTATACAGTTCGCTTTATAAGCAAGTAAGATAGATAGACACGAAAAAACACTCGCCCATTTGAGGCGAAAGCACTCTTTATATGACTCACTACCCCTACTTCTAATGCTGAAGGAGATACGTGGCATGCGATGTGACAGTTGTTCTAGCCGAAGATTTGCCTTAAACCTATTCAGCAACGTCATAGAACCACAGACGTGACCTACGGGATCGACATAGAGCATGTCATAATAGAACGAGCTTATGAGGCCCATATTACTGAAGACGTCATGACGACTAATACAGAAGACGACATTTTATAACTTCGTAAGGCAATAGATACGGAGAAATAAAATTCTATATTCGTAAATACTCGACTACACCACTTGATACAACACGTCCACCCAAGAACATCAAGCCCGTGCAACCAATAAGTTTAACAAAGCTAGTAACCCTCTCTCTAGAGCAGGAGTACGAGGTCTTTCAACACAGCAAAGAACGCCCAAACACCCGCTTTTGCGAAGTGCAGACCTAAGTGAACGTTCAGTTCCAGCACAAAATTAAGTAAGTTAGCGGGGCATCGGCTCATGGCCATGAACGAAATCGACTTTGAGGACTTTAACCTTAATGTAAAATAGAAAATGACGTGAAAAGCATCTTCAGTTCGAGAAGAAGCTGCTGAAATTCGTTCTCAAGCGCGAGAGTGACGGATTATCGGAAGATCTGGTCCTATCGAAAGCAGACCGACTGCGCGTGAGCCATGATATCGAAGAACACGATCTCAAGCTTTCCGAAGGCTGGCTCCATAGTTTCAAGGAGCGGAACAATAGCAAAAGCCGCGCGTTGACAGGCGAGAGCGGGAGATTATGTATCGAGGATGTACGAGCAGCAAAGTCTCCGATCCGATCTCTGATTGAACAATATTCTTTGATCGATGTGTTAAATTTTGATGAGACACCATTATTTTACGACTTGCCACCTCAACAAAGCCCCATTCACGGTTCGAAACAACGGCAAAAAGAGCGTAAAGCCACGCGATATAGTTGCTCTGTGCTGCAACGCAAGTGAATCTGAAAATTTGGAGCCCATGATCATCGGGAAGCCTAAAAATCCAAAGGTGCATTAAGGGTGTGGAGATCGAGAAGCGTGGCATCGTGTACGCTGCGAGCTCGAACTCCGGGATGACTGTAATTATCCTTTGATAAGTGGCTGCATCAATTTAATCTTCGAATGCATGGTCGCAAAGTCCTGCTTCTTCTCGATAATGCTTCCAGTCACAAGGTACAACGAGAACTCAACAACCTCAATGTGATATTGTTCAAGCCTATCATGACTTCCACTACCCAGCCTCTCGATGCCGGTACGCATTAATCTCATACATTGATATATGTGCGTCTTAAATCTCCATTCAATCTCCTCACCTACATATATGTTATATAGGCGGCATCATCCGATCGTTTAAAGCTCGATACAGGAAACTTCATATGCAATGGCGCGCGAATCTGATCCAAGCAAACATGGAACGCAGACTCAATGTTCTAGAAGCCATTGTGTTTGCAGCTGAGAGCTGGAACAGTATTGGCGGGAGATCATTCGAAGTTGCTGGATCAAGAGTGGGATCATCAAAGCGCCACAGGCTGCGGATTGGCGTGCACAAAACGACTATCACATCAGCCTCGCTTTCCAACAAAACCTGCTGCAATCTGGCTTATCATGTTTCAAGAGCTTGGTGTAACCGTTAGCGTGGATGATAACGTCGAAATCGGGCACCACAAGCAGATTCACGAAGAACAAGAAGCTCTGATTGAAGCAGAAGTGGAGCCCGCGAAAGTCGAAAGCGACGAAGATCAAGCGCCAGACAGTGCAAAAGAAGCGCTAAAGTGCTGCCTGCTTTTGCGTTCGCACTTCATACGCCCAGATGAGGACACGCAAATCACACAATCAGATCTGGATAGGACATCGTCGGTTAATTCGCAAGAACCGGCAGGCTAGGGCGAAATAGCTCGACATGAGAGACTTCATATAGTAGAAAAAAGCTACATTCGTTATAATCGGCCGGTCACGCTCAAAAAATACAATGCAACTTCTTCCTTTCAGATTCTTTACAAGAGACTTTTTATCAGACACGCTGTAAAATGGGCACAAAGTTGTCTCTTATAGAGAGGGTGAGTGTAGTTGTATTCACCTTGCTTTAAACAACGCACACTTCTTACCAGATAACCATTATACCCTTGCATCTGAAATTACAAAGGTGTTTTTGTAAATCATCACGTACGTGTCCCTTTAGACGAAGTGAAAACATCAGCAAGATTTGCTTGGAAGGGAAGAAATGTAACACTATTAATTTTGCACAGAAATGCCCCATTGATAAGAACTTCTTAATCGATAAGTGGTCAATATACATTATTAAAACTTTATATCAAGAGATCCCACTTACCACCGAATAAGCCCGTCTAGTCGCGTTTTCTTGTGATTTTTTTTACAAGTTGTGCCTATGACGAGTAGCAGGATCACCCCGGTACGTTGCTGCCAAACTAACAATATGAATGTTACACCTTAGCGGCCATTAGACGAGCTTGATGGACGCGCAATTCTATAATGTACATGTATCATCACTTGTCGCGGTTAAACTCATCGGAGTGAAGACCTGGATGGTGTGAATTAAACCAGATCGAGCAACGAATGTTCCTATACCAGATAGCTTGACAATTTCTGCAAGCAGTCGTTCTCTAAGTATGCGTGACAGAATGGACGGCATAGATAGGTAAGCACAATGTTGTTATTTTATGCTTATTTACCGCAATTAAATAATATTGTGAAGATTGTGTTAGAAATAGGAGCATTGCAACTTGGTCTCTGCAAATATATTATCCCACGATAATTTGGGAAGGTTTGTATTTGCGCTTATTTGTGTGCCGTGAGCTGGCCTGCCGCAGTCGCATTGCGATCTAAATGCTAATCGGATAGTTGCCAGCTAAGCTATCGCTTCTTGGCAAGTCGTCGAATAGACTCGCATCAGCAATGACGCATTTACCCAACACCAACGATTCTCACTATCCTGCCACCACAAAGCGGAACATGACTAATGAAACGAAAGCGAAGCGGATTGTACGCGGGTCGTGTCTGCATCAACAGCCGATCATGAAGCTATACGAAAGATGTAAAAGCTCAACGAAAGCAGCTCGTTGTACCACTCCATCCGCTTTCGCAGTAGGGATCGTTCCAGCTCTTACAGCCATCGATGGTTCGACGTGACCGCTACATTAGTGCTCTGACATCGATCAACGAGCGACTTCATCGTTCGTTTCTTGCACGAAGCGCATCGAGCTCTCGACCACCAAAGTCTCGCTGTTTCGTCCAGAAACAGAGAGTGCACAAGCCTCGGGACCTGCTTCCTTGCCAAGGACCGGAGTGTAAGACAACGTGAGCAGATTGTGAGATATCCGAAATAGAGATTCCGATTCCTGGCTTTTCTTCCAGCCTCAATGGAGCGCCGATGTGGCCAACTGCGCTTTGGTTTGCAATTGCTCAATCAAACGAGAACCTGAACAAGTCTCGACCGACGCGTCTCAATCGCTCACACCGCAACGCCCAAAGTCTCAATGAACGTCTTTTGTCGTCTGAAACGTCATAGTCGTTACGGCGCGTTCCTCGTACGCAGAGTTCGAACTCTGCCCCTCTGCCTGCCTCTCTGTTCAACAGCGTGTCCAACGCTGAGCCAGATCGCTCCCTCGAATCCTGTCTTACGGCTTGGATTCGACATTCGAGCCGGACATATCCTCGCGTCCGCAAAGCTTCGACCCTGTCATGCGTACTCGTTTGATCCGCGCACGGGGGATCGGCTGCACACTCTTCCACGACGTCCTCAACGCCAATAATGTCGACAGCTTCTCGGCAGCCCGCGACTCTATGCGGCGTGTCACACGCATCGCTCTTTTGCAAGCGACAAGTTTGACTGCTGTCGTGTGCAGTCCAACTTGTCGCTGACGCTCTACTTGCCCACGTCGTAAGCTCAGTGCTGCCGGGGGCGACGGTGACCGTCCACTCGACTTGTGCGCTTCAGGCGATCAGTCCGAAACGATCCTTCTGAACGGCTGCGATGCTCTGGCCATGCAACAAATAGACTCATTGAAGTGGCGCGGACGCGTTCATTGTCGGGTGCAGCTCGAGGCTTTCGCTTTCGAGCGTTCCTTTCCGCCGGCACCGACTGACTCATCGTTCGTTCGCATGCGTCCCGTGTCCTGCGTCTTGCAAGATTCGAGTGCGAGGCCACGACGACGACGACGACGGCGGCGGTTCAGTGAGTGAGTAGGCACAAAGCGTCTTGCGATATCTCTCGGCTGAAAAAGAAGGAAAAAAAACGCTGAAGAGCAGCGCACGCGGTGCCTAATAGTCACATGAAGTGGCTTGCGGGGCAAGTGAGGGAGCGAGGAGCGGGAGCAACGACGTGATGCAAACAACGGCTTTTGTCCGATCGATGCACGCGGGAGAGCCCTTCCAGAGCACGCGAGCGCCAACTGCAACTGAAAGTGCCGAGCATCGAAACGTGTCGTTTGACTGAGACGTATCCCCGAAAAAACGGCGTCAAAGCGTCAGGTGGTGAAACGGCCGGAAGACCTGCAGCCGACGTCGAGACAAGAACGAGGCAGCAGCCACCACGAGACGTGAAAGGAGCGGAGAGCGGCCGAAGAGCAGCGAGTGTCGAGTGTCGGCACGTTTTCCATTTGCTTTGGAGCCGCCGACGCAACACGCGACAAACGGCTGACGACGAGCGGCTGACTTTGACGTGCACTCTCTCGGAGCAGACCCCGACTTCGAGTCAAAGTCACGTCGCTTCGACCCTCTCACCCACTCGTCACCAGCTGATCGCCTCACTCTTCAAGTGCATCTCGGCCTTCTCCCTCCCGGGTATCGGTCGGTCAAGTAGTCACTTGGTCAGTCTCCGTGTCGATCAGTCTGTCGTTCAGTCGGTCGGTCGGTCGGTCTGCTGGTCTGTCTGCTTGTTAGCTGCAGCTCATCGCACGTGCGTACGTACGTGCGTGTGTCCTTTGGCTGCCATCGACGCTGTGTTTGGCCCCGTGCTACGATCAGTCGGACGATCCACACGGTCCGTCCGTCCATCGGTCAGTCGCTCTCTCGTCTTTGCTGCTGCGGTCGCTGTCCTGCAATCGCCTCGACGGTCTCCACTCGACCGGTCCCCTTCCGCTCTGCCCCCATCGCATCGCATCTCTCTCTCTCTCGCTCGCTCTGCTCGTCCTTTTGCCCCATGCCAAGTCGGCCCTCGAGCTCGCAGAGCGGCGGCAGTAGTAGCCACAGCTCCAGCAAAGCGGTCGCGGACCGCTACGAGCCCGAGACGTCGCTCCGCGCGGCCCTCTTCGGCGAGATCCTCCTGTGCCGCGACCGCCTCACGCTCGAGCGCGTGGTCGTCAAGACCGTCGACCTGCAGCTGGCCAGCCGGCACACGTCGCGCGCGCAGGAGCTCGTGCAGGAGGACGTGCAGCTCGAGGTCGAGGGGCTCAGCCGCGTGCGGGCGCTGGGCGGCCACCCGAACGTCATTCGGCTGCACAAGTGCTTTGTGGCCCGGGGCGCGTTGCACCTCGTGCTCGACTACTGCGAGGGCGGCGACCTGCTCGACGCCTGTGTCCAGCGTCGCCGGCCGCGAGTCGACCGTAACGAAGGGCTGAGCAGCCGCAGCCGCACCCGTCGTGTCAATAGCAGTCGTGTCAATAGCAGTAGCAGTCGTGTCAATAGCAGTAGCGGTCGTCGTAGTTGTAGTGACGACAGATGTGGTCGTCCGCGAGGCGAAGACGTTGTCGTTGCCGGCGGCGGCGGCGCAAGAGCGACAGCAGCAGTGGGTAGTGGCGGACCGCGTCCCGAAGACGATGTGCACGACGACGGCAACGGACCGTTTCTGAGCGGCGTAGACGGCTCGACGCGTCTGCAGGAGGCGGTCGCGCACGCGTTCCTCGTCGATGTGCTCTCGGGGCTGCGGTTCCTCCACGCGCACGGCATCGCCCACCGGGACGTCAGTCTCGAGAACATTCTGCTGCGCAACGGGAGCGCAGTGATCGCCGACTTTGGGCTGTGTGTGCCCGAGCTGTCGGAC
The DNA here is from genome assembly GCA_947650285.1 of Hyaloperonospora brassicae. NCBI lineage: Eukaryota > Oomycota > Peronosporomycetes > Peronosporales > Peronosporaceae > Hyaloperonospora > Hyaloperonospora brassicae. The sequence continues at coordinate 28,994 of CANTFL010000468.1, read as the reverse complement.
CTCTCGTCGTCGCCCCTGTCATCTCTGGGCCGCCGTCGTCCCGCCGACGCGCTTTGCTGTGACGCGGCCGTGGGCAAAGACTACTACATGGCGCCCGAGATCGTGGCCCGCGAGGCCTACGACCCCCGGCGCGCCGACATTTGGGCCACGGGCATCGCGTTCTTCATTCTGCTCACGTCGTCGCCGCCGTTCGAGCGCGCCGACCCGTCGGACGCGGGGTTCCGGTACGTCGCAAAGTGCGGCGTCAAGGCCGTGTTCGCGGCGTGGGGGCTCGAGAGGGACGTGTCGGAGGGCATGCAGAATCTGCTCGAGCGGATGCTGTGCGTGGACCCGGACGAGCGCATTACGATGGCCGAGATCTGGCAACACCCGGTGCTGAAGCGACCGCGGAGCCGCGCAGAGTCAATCGGTGGCTGCACGTAAGTGGTTGCGTGGATAGCGACCGACGTCTGGACGACCGCTCGGACATATTGAGCCGCTGGGACGGGAGGGAGCGAGGAGCGGCTCGAGCTTTGTCGGGCGAGACTGAAGAGGGACACGCAGTGGAGTCCATTGCGGCTTTGGAAGATGAGATGGATGGACGACAGGGCGACTGGGGGGGGGGGGGGGGGGGGGGGGAGAGAAGAGGGGGGGGGGGGGGTGTTGTCATCTTCGAGATAAAAGGGACCTGAAGGACGTGGAGGAACACGAGGACGTTCGTTCGTGTGAAGCGGAGGGCGGCTGAAAACGAGTCGACGACTGGCCGACAGACCACCGACAGACCGACCGACGTGACGACTGGCTGGTCGAGTGAGTGGCTGGACGAGTGAGGGAACAAGAGCGGGAACGTGTTACGCGGTGTAAACAACGAGACCGCTCGATCGTTTCGACGCTCGGTGCTGACACACGCTACGACGCGCGTGCATCAACTACCTCTCTCTCTACTGCTACGGCCGACACCGATGGAGCTAGTGAAGGCGACCAAGAAGACGAAGGCCGAGTGGCTCGCGCAGACTGTGCGTCTCGAGAAAAAGTGAGGCCGACAGTCGATTGGTGACCGACGACCACCAAGCGATTGTGTAGATACTATGAAAACGATGTGTTGTAACCTGTTGCCTGTGTGTGTCTTCTTTTCTCGTGCCCGCTCATGCGACAGGAGTTTCTCCAAGAGCGACAGTCTCGGTCAGCGCTTGGTGGAGGAAGCCATGAAGCCGTTGGAATCCGCGGACTCAATAAGGTGACATCGGTGGTCGGTCTCGTGGATAAATTGTGGGTGGCCTCTAAGAACATACGATGAAGGCCAAGACAATTGCAGCATACTAGAGTTACATGTATAGAACCAGTTTAGACTGCCGAATGCCCCTTCAACTACAAGATATCCTGAATTTACTCTCTACGACTCAAGCTCCACTGCCAGCCACAAGCCGGGTCTAACCTATATAGGCATATAATTTGGCCAACCAATTACAAGTAAAACCCAATCGATAAACCAGTCACCTCCAACATGGGACGGAACAACGAACATGAGTACGCCACGTACACGATCGTAACGTGCCAAAAAAGTGCGACCACGCAAGCTGACCGCGCCAAGATAAAGATCAAGCGCTTTTGCTGTGGATCCACGAAGGACTGGTCACATGGAGCATGCGGTAGAGCCTCGTGAAATTAAAAGCCTGGAGTGTTGACCAACTAACCGTTCAACTGCTCACGCTGATCGATAGTCATCCGTTGCGCGAGGTAGAGCGCATCGCCAGCAAATATTCCATATGGGACTCACATTTGTAGCGTTCCACCGTGAATTCGGCTTACTCCTAGTTCCATAGGACTACAGTGTGGACCTGGGCGAGGAGCTATGGACCCTACCCACGCGCCGCGACAAACAGGTGCTACGCTACTCGGCAGTTTGCGAGACTTGCACATATGTACGCCAAGTTGCCCCCAGGATGCACCAACCATCTCAAAGTCTTGGCTATGTCGGTACTTACGCCGAGCCATGCTTCCAAACTGGTAAGACAAGCTCTCGTTTAGTATCACCTCCTACGAAGAAATAACCAAACTTGCGATGTACGTCAAGCGCCTCGAAAGGTGAGAAAACAGAATAACCGTGAAGGCCGGGATATAAAAGGAAGGGAAGGTAAATTGAGTCAAGGTCGGTGCGACCAGCACACCTGTTCAATGACCACCGAGATCGACGAAACCAGCGCGACCATCGTGCCTCAAATGAGTAGCGTCATCACCGACGTAGATATCCAAACGACAAAAAGTAAAACGAGCGCCACCAAGATAATGTTAAACGGTTTACGTTCCGCAAGACTAGCTCTCATAACTCGAGCGATTGCTTCGCTCGTAAGAAGCAGCACAAGGACCACATGCCTGCCGAGACAAAGACACCCGCCCCGAGCAAAAGAAGTATTTTAGATATGAAGAAGAGTCAATCGGCAGCTGGTTTGAGCTAGTACAACCGGTCGCCAAGAAGCAAACCAGCACCAACCTCGCTCCGTTACGAATAACGAAGCAGTTAAGAATGCGACCGACACCTTAAATACGCCACTAGACAGCGGTATGTTGTGAAGCATTATCATCCAGAAGACTATGCAGGACAATTTTCATCTTTGGCGTAATTAAGTCGCTTCGATGACCAACTTTCAGACGGTAAACGTCGAGCTCTCTAGTTGTGTCAATATGATCATTCAGTTCCGATTTGTATCTCTAATGCCTTCAGTCGTAATCCATTACAGGGTCGAAATTTTATAAAAGAGCTAAGATGCTATGGTGAAGAGCCGTAAAATTATGACTTTTTTGGTAATGATGCTTAATTATATTTAAAGTGGTCCAGTGATATGGTCACTTCGCGCACCTCAATACCAGTGAGCCAATATCTTTCGCGATGATCGACCATGAATTTATTCACAGAAAGCAAAAAAGATCTATGAAACGGCAGTTCGGCCAGAATAAAATCCGGTCGACATGATACCCAACTCTCTCGTCAACAAGTACCTACAGCTTCTCCGTAGAGATGAGAGCTTGTACGATTGGCACTTGGGAAGGACGAGATTAAAAATTACGTTTTGCCCATTTCGCCAAAATATAAGGCCCGTTCACTCCAAACTCGATCCAATCACACGTAGCCTTAAAAGGAAAGGCGCGTGGGGATGATTCAACATCTTATCAGCATCAGCGTTCTTAAGAAAATTTAGGATTGGGAAATGGCATCGACGTGCTGGAGAAAATATGTGATTCTTTAATGAGTGTCAGCATTATTTGTGTAGAACCCTAACGGTTCACTTCGTTTCCTGATCGACTTTCGTGGACTCAAAGTAGTATATTTCAGGGAACCCAAACTATGTTCCATGTATTCGAAAGACCTATTGCGTATCGCCAGAGCCAAGTGTTTCTCTGCTTTAATTGCTTCATGGGGTACTACTTGCGTCGTCTCGCTAAATGAAGCCGTATTTATACGGCTTTATGTCTTACAATCGGGGAGTATCAGTAGAAGCGGCTCTAATAGTAATTTCTTCGGCGCCAGATGATTATCAAGGGTGCATGGACAAGACATTTGGTGACCCTAATTTTGTCGTTGTATCTTTGGACGATATTTTCGTTTACTCCAATATCGATAAGACACATTTCAAGCACCTGGATATCGGTTTAAAGCGCCTGGATAAGTACGATAAAAAGAAATGCCACATACTACGCTAGTTGTCGACCATCTTGTCTTCACACTAACGTCCGAGGGGATCAGTCCCACCCAGCAGATAGCGATTTAAGCTTTTTATCAGATTGCCGAACAAAAGACCAGGAAGAATATACGTTGCTTCCTGGGGACGGTTAATTTCTGCAACGATATAATGCCTAACAAGACGGTATAATGTTAACCACTTCACCGCTTTATCAGCTTTAGTTCCCTTTATAGTATCTGTTTATGACAAAAAACCTTTTAAGCTGTTCAGAAAGCATTTGCGCATTCGGACATTCTCGCGTTCCCAGACTTATATGTATTCTTTCACGTTTATACTATACCCAGCGGCAAGCAGATCGGCGAAACCATCATGCGAAGAAATCAAATCTTTGCGTGCTACTTTGAGGTCTCTACAAGCATCAATTGAAGTATTTTACAATGTAATTCGTGCTTCTATCGATTGTGGAAATGCTGCGCAAATACCACACCAATCTGCTCGATTTTCCTGTGATTGCTCACACCGATTATGAAAACCCTTATATATCCGATCGAAATTACCCTGCGAGTCAAGCGCTGGAAGCATCTCCTTGCATAGTACCGCCTCTCGATGCACTACATCGAGGGTACCAAAAAGTTGGTGCTGATGCATTTTCGATGATGTGATTCTACTACATACAGACAAAGCCTAAGTTGAAGCTTGCGGAGGAGATTCGTAAGGTCATTGATGAGCCAGAGTGTGTCATGCATGGCCACATTATTTCGAACACCAAGGGGATGACTCCATAACTTAATATATAAAGATGTCGTACCTGCAAGGCAGCAAAAATCCGGACTATAGCTTCTACCGTTACTCGGCTGTATGCTAATTGCGTATGAAAAGCACGTCATCGTGCCTGACCGCCTGAGCATGGACTGGATTATTTGATATCATTTGAGTCTCATTCACCTGGTGTCTAACGATAGTACGAGACGAAGAGATGGTTGTTCAACTGGCCTGAACTAGTAGCCGCAATCAAGAAGGTGATAGGAATTGTCTCCTTTGCAACAAGGTCGCGGTCCACGGAGGCAAGCTAATATATTTCAATAAGCTGCCGACTGCTCGAGAGACTTGTTATAGGCTAATACTATCGACTGGGTATCTATCACTTGTATTCAGAAAATATACCAATGTGAGCGTACTTCACGAGATCGCATTCCTTCCTGACGGCGGAGAAGACGGGAGCGTTCCCCTCAAAGATATCTGACGCCCACAGCCCAAAACGATTAAGGAAGCGAGCATCACAAGCGAGACATGTCTCGGACGAAGTAAACATATCTATAAAACCGTCTTTTACTCGAGGTATGTGGGATCTGAAAAATGCTTCGAAACTTAAGCGACACCGGCAAGCCGCATTCATCACTTTTGAATATGCCTATGAATGGAAAGAGAAGTCTTTCCACTCGCAGCATAATGCTCGTATGCCCATGAGTAAGAACATCGTCTCATGTACGAATTGCTTGAGATGCATATCGCTATTGAATGTACGGCTTTTAGCCAGAAATGACCGACGTAAAGGAGCTTACACTCATGGCGTGGATGAAGAGTGTCATTTTCATATCGAAGCCGCCTCTCTTTTTTTACCGAGACACACGGTGGGACTGAATGTGACGATTTTATCTCTTTCCATCGCAAGCGGCTATGTCCGCGGCTATATGCACGTCTTCTTGTTTGGTTTTACTTACCAGATGCAGGTGCAGATCTAGATATCTTCCGCTCCATACTGGCGGCAGCGACCTCAGCCGATGATACTGCACGCATTATAAAGGGCCTCTCGGCTGTTAACCGAATTGAGTGCTCGTTGAGATCTCAGGTCGTTGATTTTGTTGTCATTTATTTAGACGCCCAAGCCACGTCGGCTATCGCCCTATACATGATAATGAGATGATCGTTTCAACTATATGTGACCGAAGCGCTGTATGATTGCTGTCAGTCAAATAAGTATGATGGATTTTCCCATGTGCTAATTTACGGTGTACATGTGCTTGACATGATTAAAGCCGAGTTCGCGTTAATTTCATGTGCGATAACTGCTCCACGTCAGCACCAACATGCTCTTTAGACTTATCGAACCACAAGGTGAAGCTGAGTCTAAACATGCGTAAGTTGTCGATCACCATGCTTTCACCGAGTGCCCTAAGGGTCTTCAAACGCGAATAATCTACTTCACGTCTGCTGATAATGGTCGTAAGACTGGTCCTCAACACCCGCGTATCAGCTATCGGATCCCTTGCAGATGTTTGAGCATTCGGATATACAGATATGATTGCAAGTCCACAAATCCGACAGCTTCCACAGAGTTTTTTTTACCCGCGAAATGACTTTGTCACGACGAACGCCGGATTTCTTCATAGCCCAAATTGTTGATGCAAATTGTGTAAAACTCTATTTGCGACTAAGTTGAGACGAGGGTGTGGATACTATCTCGTATTATCAAAGGCGGCCAAATGAATTAGATATCTCTACTCCACTCCAAGACAGTCGCTGAAGCCTCTGTTCATATTATACGTCTTTGCAATGCTGAAGTACAGCCAAAGTTTGCCGATGACGAGTGTGAACAACAAGGAGCCGAACACGTAAAGTCTTAAGAAAAAGCGGCGACCAATCAGTAGATTAGGTCACTCCTTTTAGTTCCGAAAGATGACTCTGTCATAATTACAGATATTGATGTGTTACTGACATTGCACGATGTGATCACGACGGAGATGAAGCACGATGTGATTACGACGGACCGAATGGTGTCGACGCTATGGCAGAGACTGAAGGGGCAACATCAGCACATCTGCTGGCGCTGACGCCTCAACACACCATGATAAGTGACATCGAGCTGGATTATGTAACGACAGTGAGTTACGGTAATTCAAGAAATATCAACCGTGCTTAAAACGCATTCGCTAATTGGGGCACTGAAGGTATCGTTATGGAAACATCGTTAAATATTGAATGACACTTTGCAAAGTATTAATCTATACCCCCGCACTCAAATATCAGATGAATCAGAACTTGACGGCACGTCGCACGCAGCAGATGAAGGCTATGTCGCTATCTTACGCGCCATTCAAAACCACTTCTAATTAACAGCGTCAGCTCGCTTTGACCTGCTCCTTGAATGGAGTTCAATTTGTAATCTTTAGACAGTAAAGCCAAAGTCATTGAACCGTATGAGGCAAAAATGCCCAGCATCATGCCAACACCCACGATCGTACAATTGATTAGCCGCGCGCAATCAAATCGCTATCGCAAGCCTCGGGCAGCAGTAACTTCCGCCGCCATTTCATCATGCAAAATAAATCATCAGGCGGTGGGCATTTTTTTCGACACTGCACCTAACTTTTAATCGCGGATTGATCTTGGCCGCAATTAAAAAATAGATTGAGGTCAGAAAGCGCCAGGAATAGCCTCCGGCCGCACTATTAATCATAAAGAGAAGCATCGACGCGTGTAAATGAACTTATCTACGGAACGTGCACATCTACTTAAAGCTTTCCCTAAATCACTTTTTGAATATTATAATGTACGACTAGGATCCTTGCAGAACCTTGACCACGCGCTTGGTAGCGTATTGCAACTTTCGCTCATTATCAGTTTAGGCCACAACTGCAGCGTATCCTTTCGGGCCCGTGATATCTGTGTACGTTGTAATAAAGTGGCGTTGGATCCAAAAGATGAGTCACATAGATATTCGCCGATTTGTTGAGAAGTGGAAGGGGGGCTTGGGTTGATGATACTTAACTATGTCCAACCGTAATTTAGCACCTGGATTCATCCAATTGAGGAGTTCAAACGCTGTATGTACACTACTTCCTATCACAGCACTAGTGCACCCGACCTCTAGCGTATTCATGTCGCAAAAAAGGCATTACTGAATTTCTCATTAATTCATGTACGTAAGGCTGTCGAAGGTGCCCTGTACATCTCCGCTTCGTGGAAAATTTTCCCAACCTGTTCCAAAATGAGGCTCGAATGAAATCAGACCCGGTCCTGACTAACCCTTGGTCGTTTTGCATGTTTGTTCCTGGCAGTGCTTTATTGCAGATCGTAACGTGTTATCATCGTCTTATCCTCTGGAACACAAAAATATTACTGCGGTAGAAAGAGTAGGTGGATCCACACGTGGTTCTCCGAGGAGTGTAATAATAGGATAAAAAATCATGTGACCTATCCACTTGGCAACGCGATCAAATTGCACACGCATTTAAGTCGCAAGGTTTCCTGTATATGTGACAAGATGCAAGTAGTTTTTTTCGCACTTTCGCCAGGGTAGCTATCCCGTGTCGAATAATATATTGTTACTACGGGATACTTTAGGCTTTCTCAATAAACATAATACTATGGATAATCTTAACTGTGCTACCTAGGGTTTAAATTCGTCTAAGAAACAGGGTATTTCACTGTTGATGGAGATGGACACTAGACGGGAAGTAGTTGCAACCCTCCTCAACCCTTGTTCATCGGTCCCTTCAATTTCACCAGTGACCCAAACGCTTCGGACGGGTCTTTGGATAGCGGCACGGCCCACTACTACGTTGATGTATTGTCATTCATAATTTGGGTGCACCTACGGAACAACACAAATGCGAGGCTTTATTTCGTGAGCTTTTTTCAGTCACCACCCTACACGATGGTCCAGATAGATCGAAAGAAATTTTTAACCAAACGTGTATGCCCAACTCGACCGCTCTGTCAATTTTGCCGGCTTACGACATGACTCGGCATCCCTGCAAAATCATCCAACTCATATAAGCTATGTTGACGTCCTCGACGATTAAATTGATTATGCAGAACAAGGTCGCAGATGTCGAAAGTTCCATGCCAGGTCTCAAAAATATTTCTGGCAATCACCGAAAACGTACACGCATTCTCTCGCCTCGATCTCTGTTTAATCGGTGCCACGCATGACACATGGACTAGGGATACTCATCAACCCTCTCTGGTCCGGCTGCGGGTCATAATAAGTTACTATTAGATTAGTTGCGCCCTTCAAATCGGTTTCATTGCGGAAGTCCCAAAACTTGATCCTGTCGCAGCAAATGCAGCGAAGATGGTGAGGCTCCTGAATTAAAGTGCGCTCGAAGCAGCGATTCGCGTGGTTAAAATTGCTGTGGTATGCATGTTGATGAGCTAACGATAGCAAAACGGCCAGATTTCTGGTGGGATGACCGATAAAGTGATCTGCTAAGGAGAATTTAGCAGAAACGAGACGCGTCGAACGCAGCATGGTTTGAAGATACCGCCAACGACTGATTCGACATAATGTGCGACTACATGTGTTGCAACTGAAGTCGATACGAACGCTGCAAAAATTGCCCAAGAGTTATAGCTTACCCAGCTCCGGGTCAATATTGACGATCGAATTGAAGACTTTTCGATGTCGAAATCGACCCCGACATGCCACAACATATTCAAAACATGTGGCAGAGTGCCGACTACAGTGGCAGTGAAAATTAGAAGTGTTTAGTTTGCCAAAACGTACTACCATGGACAAACATCACGTCGATCTGTCGCTGGTGTATCGACAAAAGCCCTATGTCAACATCAACATGTCGCTTGGTACGATGGCATTATATGGGCCACATCGCTCCTTGAGCTTGCAGACAAAATCGCTGACGGTTGGGCGTGCATTCTGCAACGCCATTGCGATTCGACCATCGATTCTACGACTATTTAGAACGGCGCATTGGTACAGACAGGTTAAGCGGACGCAATGTGATCACGCCAACAACTTGAGTTAATGTCGTTGGTGCTCTCAAAAAAATTAAAGAGCGGTAAGGCCCTTGGTCCCGACGAAATTGTGAAAAAAATTTACCGCGATTTTTCATCGCCGCTTGCGCTCATACTTGCAACTCTTTTTAGGTAATTTTAGTATGGTGTAGTTCTTGCTTCATTTCTGAAAGCTTATATCCAATATCTAAAAATTTGGCCGTTGCGGCGATGCCCTCAGACCATAGGCCCATATAACTACTTGACGGAGACCATTACCGTGCCGAAAAAGATAGTAATTGAGAGGCTTCAAGCGTTGTTTCCTGATCTTATTGACAGCGCACAGATTGGCTTTGTCCCAATATGCTCCATTAATACCGCTTAAGACGTATACACTGCTACCAAGAAAGCCGCAGCTAGTAATGAAGCCTTGTACGGTTATTCAGCGCTCTTGACCGACTTCTACAAGGCATACGGCTCTTTTACAAATCCTTTTTTTCTGGCTGTGATATCAATGGTTAGATTCTCAAGACATTTCGCTGGTATGGTTGCGGTTCTTCACACGAACACAAATCGCCGAGTTATCGCTGATGGCTTGCTATCAAGTCGACGTGACGTGATTTGCAGTATGCCTAAAGAGTTCCTATGGATCCAGTTTTTTTAGCACTCGATGGCCCATACATGATTATTCAGGTCCGCGCTTATTTTAAATAAATTGTGCTCCGATATGGTGATAGCTCTGAATATATTTTCTATTTCTTCTGCGCGTACGATCTAGTAGTGCATCAACGCCAAAGAAATAATATTATAAAGGTACTTAAGCTTAAAATGATATCGCTTTCTTTTCTAGTCATGTCTTGAACAACGCAAAATTTATCGTCTCGGTGCCCGACTATTACGTTCCAGATCGAATAGTTTAATCGTGTGGCGTTTCTTGTTTGGGGTTAAATGAGCATTGAATGTATCCAGGGGTCCACGTATGATTTAGGAGACACGACTGAGTCTAACTTAGACCGATGTTTTAAATCCTTTAGGTATCGGCTTGGACTATATAAGGAAACGATTCAACTTGTGAAAAGCGGGAATAATAGGCACATTGTATCGCTATAATTTATAGATCATATGTGTCACGCGTCACTGCTGGTCTTATAATCGTATTGTTGTGAAATAACTAAACTTTATCAAGAATAATGTGTTATGACAGCGCAATGGAAAGTGCTCGCGACAGTGATTTCATGGAGAGCATGGAGCACTGTCAAGTCGGAACGTGATGTGTCAAATTCGTGCTTCATTTAAGCTTATACCTCTTGTTGCAACTAAAGTGGGCAAATGGCCACGACATCGTCCTCCACGAGAATTTCAATTAGTTACATTCTGTGAGGTACATGTATCATCAGACCAAAAACATATTAGCCACTCTGGGTTCCTAAGGTAACGCATGATTATTTTACTTCTCAATGGGAAATCGTCGTCTATGCTGTGATGGTTTGTACTTGTGGACATGCTGGTGGACTCAATGCGATGATTGTGCGGAAGAGAGCGGAGCGGGTTTTCACTATAGCAATGATCACAAAAAATGACGAAAGCGCGACAGTCGACACCCGAGGACTAATAGACGATAAAACTCGCAAAGAAATTCTTGTGTGTACCTCTGTATGTGGCCATTTCTCCACACCATGGATAAATCACACATCTCTGGATAGCCTGTCGTAAAGTTTAAACAGACAAGGAAGACCCTATAAGCGAAATAGCTCCAAGTTTACTTGAGACAAAATTACGCTTGTGAACACTTACACGTACTTAGAATTGTGAGGCGAGTTTACACCTACGCCTTCGATTTTCACGATGAACATGAACAAACGGTATCATTTTATTTGTTTCTGCCTCGCGCTTTTATCACTTCTTTTCCTTTCTTGTTGACCGGTCTCTGATGCCAAATTGTTCTCGGCATGAATTATTGTAACCCGACATCAAACTTGGACGTCGAATAGCTTTAGCACTGTGGCATCTCGGTGGGATGACGACCGACAAGGTCGCACAGCGAAGCAGCAGTTCATATTGTTGTGACTAAAAAGCCTCGTACATCTGTGGCTTCCTACTCTTCTTCGAGACTCATCCTTTTCTTCCGCGCATCGTGCATCCATGGTCTCTACAGACGCTTTGAGAAGTAGAAAAGAGCCAAAAAAGTTCATAGCACGGAGGAGACAAAGAAAAGGCAAAAAACTGACAGACAAACGCATGACAGACGCTAGCCGTGTCGTCGTATCACGATGCATCTATTAAATTGGGTGGGTGGGACTTAGTTACACGCAATCAATTTCCCACAATTCACGCGTACAATTTGCCGTTTACAGAGCAAACGCTTTCTACGTGGACTTCGTCTACAAATAATCCCTTTTGCCTATGGTGAGGCGCGATTTTGAAATTGAGAGACCAGAAGGCCGACTAGAAAAAAAGAAATCGAGACGCACACCGAGGAAAGGTCCCGAGGAAATAGGGGTCTTAAAGGAGAAAACCTTAATGGAAAATAAAATAGTAGAATCAAGAAGCGAGAGGATCATGGCAATATTATCGATCAAGGGCACTAAATTAATTAACTTACGATTTTCAAAGTGGAATCCGGTCCCTCAAAGTAGACTTCGGGTATCTTAAGGTACGTCCCGAGACCCTCTAGGTAGATATTATTCCTCTCGGGGTCGACCTATTCCTTACCATGCAAATTATGATTCGAGTATGAGGAAAATATATAACAGAGCTAAAGGATAAAACAATATTACAATCCAATTCTATTTGCGATCTTCTTGCAACGAATTATCATGCAAAAGAAATTTAGTAAGTCATTCCGCCTGTTCCGGGAAAGTTATACTCTTTGGCCTCCCGTTGAAAATAATTGCGTGGCAAGACCAAGTGCAAGAAAACATATTTAGAAGTTTATGGCCTGTATGCTCGTCGAGTGGCACCTCATACATATCCGATATTGAATGAAGTTGATTGAATCCGTACTCAGGGAGAAGGACAAAGATCAGGTAGTTCATCAAGCCTGGAACAACAAGAACTAGCCAGGTGCGATAAGCTTCCTAAATAGTCGATTATAAGCGCACTTTCGACCAAGCCGATTGAGTATCACCTGTTAGCCCGTAGAGTGTGGCGAATCCAATCGAGCGCTCTCAGTCTGGATCTGTCTATACCAAAATCTACATCCTTACCACGTCTACTGAAGAGTGCACCCGCCAGATAATGGGTACTTAAGGTGAGTCGGGGTCCATACGCGGCGTCGGAGTACCCGCTCCATAAGACGGCAGTTTGGCACAGTGAGTAATTTACGATCTCATCACACAGCATTTAGTGTTGGTTTGAAGGTGATGTGACGTATTCACGCGAGTATGTGTTAGAGTATCTGTGATAGTGTCCATGATACTGTTAGGTGATGTGACGAAGTTTACGGATGGATCACATCAACTATCAAACGGTTTCCAGGAAAGGATTAAACGAGACGGAACGCGACTGTCAGCATGGGGCAGTTAACGAGCTTTCTGAGAAAGTACTAACGGTAGGGAAGGATAACGATAAGCACGCACAGAATACAACTCACTTCTGGTTTTACTCCTTTTACCTCAAGTACATCTTCGGTCGTAGATCAACATTTAGAACCCACTCCACCACATGCCCTAAGTCTAAATTATCGCCCGACACTTATGCGCCTCCCGGACATGTCTTTAAATATGCCGGCTACGCAACGTTACCGATAGAATTTTTCGACTTCGTGAACTTGACAACAACGTTTAAGTATTGCTTTAGACTTTCTTTTTTGTCCGAGTAGCGCATGGAAAGTGACTAAACGTCACTGTCACAGCAGAAAAATATAGGAGGCTTATGCAGGTCGTTTTACAGCTGCAAACAAGCTTTGGCGCTTCTTGGTTGCGACTACGGCCCATTCGACTTGGATAGAACGGCTCCGTCGAATGACCGATATAACCTTGTCCGTTTCATTTCGTCAATTCCTCGCTCAAAAAGGTTGCAATGTCCCTGATTCGTTTTCGTAGCTATGAGGTGCAACCGAGATACGGTCTTAACCCACAGGCGGATGAAATTATGGGATCCACAATGGCTTATTTTCTCTTACGAAACATCTATCCTGGACGTCTACGGGTATTATCTGGCAAAAATCCTGTTCATTCCGCTCTTCTTCTTCGAATGATGCTTAAAAGACCTGGAACTAAGCGGTTCGGATCGATAATTTTCAGGTCCAAGTATTAACGCATCACGCAGTACCTATTTTGTTTCATGAGCATGACTTAGGGATCGCCAAATGCGACGTACATATTTGCAGCATACTCGTGCGTTGTCCATGGCCTTCGCCAAGCATATCGTCGTGACTTTGTGCCTCTAAATGTTGACGGGACAAGAAGTTCAGTGTTGACCCGAATTTAGATGTACCGCTCCGCAGTCAAGCCCAAGCTTTTATTTGTATCGTGATGCTCGATAGATCTTTAGTAAACTTGTTGTTGTCAGTTGGGTCTACCAGTACCGCGCCTACAATCGAATGGGCTTTACATTATCCAATGTCGCGATGGATAACGCGACATCCTCATGCTAGCTCACGATCCTGGTAATTATATCATTCCAATTGGCACAATCATTTATGGATGGAAGCGCCAACGACTGGTGCAATTTTTCTCTAACTTCAGAAGACGAGTGCACCTAGATTTACCGCATTCGCCAAAACAATTTACTGGCTCTGGCTATCAGGCTCAGCGGCGGTCAAGCGCTTCTCGAAAACTAAAATTAGATCTTTACCCAACCTTAAAGCGACGTAGCCATTAGGTTGTCATCGAATAAATATTATACGTCGGCAATTAAACTCTAATATACATCATTCACAAAAAGGGAAGCAATTAAATTTATTGTATATTGCGACCTCAGATGTTTTCAAGCCATTACACTCTTTCGGAGCTTTTCATGTCGGTATAATGATCCCTACTAGTATGTTTAAAATAGCTTCACAACGATCGATCACCCTTCGCGTTTTCTGAAAGTGAGTTTCCAGCCTAATATAAAATTATGACTACAGCCGAGATCTACGATTGTGGACGGATGTGATGCTACCCGAATCCAGCAAATCTAACAATTTGCCAAGAGATAGTGTTTATCCGGTATAATACCAGATTTATAATTTGCAACTGTAGAATACAGTCCAAGACAATAACGAGCAAGAACCCTCAAGCCAACGAAATTCGTGATCGCGTGTCCGGAAGATTCAAAATGTCATCTGTTGCCACGATAGAATTGACTGAAGGAGGACTATAATTATGTCTCTGCTTGCCGTGAGAGCCAGCTACCACAGATTTCTTAATGCTCTTCCAGGTCATCTACTCTCCAATCGAGATATGATCGCCCGATATAAGCTACCTATCGAAGTTTCGTTTTGATAAAATCCCTACTGACAATTTCCGCCTGAAGAGCAGAAGATAGAAGCATTTCTACTATTCAGGTGACTACGTAATGCTACGAGTTCCCTAGCCAATTTGAGCTGAATGTCTCGCCGTGGCAAAATCCACGTTTAATATTCATGCAGTCCATATCAACGTCATCAATACCTATCGAGGTGAGAAGGTGCGCTATATTTACGTACGCGTAGGTCTCGCTATAAATTTTACTAGGCAGATAATCTACCACAACGAAGAATTTTCTATGGGAATGATAGCAATGGGCCTTGGACAGAAGCGCGACTAGGCGCGGACGCTAGTCTCGAGATAATAATGTTCCGCGATGTCAGAGCGGGGTCCGGTATAAAGTGTTTAACGGCGTGACGGGCCTTCAACTAGTAGTTGACATTGTTGTCGAGAAAAGCCGTAGCCTCTCTGACAACACTTTGGACAGAAGAAGCGTGCAGTAGAATAGAAGCTTTCATGTTCATAGCGTTGTTCGCGAGTCTATCCGCTATTTCGTCGCTTGTTCGATAATGATGTCACCAGCTGGCTACACCGGTGTCGTGAGAGATGGTAATTCATTTCTAAAATGAACGCATAAGGTTTGGCTTGAGTGGAGGGTGTAGAGTTCTCCGTTTTAAAAGGACTAGCGCACTGTCTACCATCACATACAGAGGTACTCGGTCACCGTCCTTCGCTTGACGAAGACCGTGCACAAGCCCCCATTTTCCCGCAACATTGTTAGTGGTATCAGCGGATCCATATGCTATTTTCGATACTTACAGGACGCAAGTGGCGGGCATCTGAATATGAAGTTGGACAATGACGGATCAAGCTCCTCCAGGACCTGGAAGTACGTGTGAAACTTCATTGAATTTAGGAGATACAGCACTAAAGGCAATTTTAATGAGGCATCATGAGTAGCAACGGCAGTTTATCGGAGCAGAGAAGATCATATGCCAATTTTGACCTTACTTGTGCAAAGCGGTGCCCTTCTTTGCCCATGTCAGGCTGTTATGTTTTCTCACGAAACCTTCAAATTGTCCTATAGAAGATGTGCCTAGCCCTGGCTACGTGTATCTCCTGAGGCAAAGACGGGTTATATATGCGGGATAATTGCTCGCCCTTGATGGAATGAAGTCTCGTTGATACAACAAAACGCTACAGTAGTCGGGCTTCTGAGAAGGCGACAGCCTGATACTATTACGAATCAGTGCTTTGGTCGAGAATTGCAAAATAGCTTTCTCAGCAGTTTGCGGCATCCCCGGGATGTCCGGGCCAAATATACACAAGTTGAAGCCCGACTTCTTGACAGAGACGAGCCATCGCACAGATCAAGAAGAATGTCCCAGTGGCGATGCGCACTACGACAGGTCCAAAATATAAACGTCTTGCCATGACTGGAACAGCCGTCGCACACTCAGGGGCGGGGAACAACAGATCTTGACTGGCCCAATTCCAGAGCGGAAAGATGTTATTATATACAACGTCTGGTAGTTAGTTGGAAAGGATGCTTGTCTTCGACGGATATCTCGCTAATTGATCAACGGGGGCCTTCCGAAATCACGCGAAAATCCGTCTTCGCCACGCGTCCATCAAGAGTTCTAGTTTTTTTTAGCACGGCGGCGCCGGGATGCTTATCTTTTCTGTGTCATCGGGTGGGACGTCATCGTCGACGTCCAGCACACAGATGTCAAAACGCGCGTGAGTCTCGGATGCGCGCCAAAGTGAAAGGAGTCCCACTGGACGCAGATGCAGCAATATCATAGGCTGATATCGACGAGACTAGATGAACTCCGCCTGCCATGCCTGTATCGAAATGAGTAAGCAACAAATCGGCACTAATTAGTAGCCAGTCATGGTACTGGTGAACCTCTGTCGAGTACGCGAATAATGATCCCGGCTCAAGTGCCGATATACCGGCAATTAAGATTTGTACAAAAAGGTGAGGCAAAAGGATCTAAAATGCTGCCGCCTCGCCACAGATTGGGTCGCCACGTCACGCATAGGCGAAAACAAGACAATGCCACTTTAAATGGCCGCTTAAGACATTTTGTCGCCAATGTATGTACATATTCTCGCGAATCCAGTCCCGTTTAAGGTAGAATACGTCTGGCCCCGTCGATCTCTCCGCCACGACGTATCCTGGATCGTGGCGTGTACCAGCCAAATGGGGTCAAATCGACCCGATGACGCTACGTCAGCTCTCATCCCAGCACGTAGTTTGTCATCAAGTACTTGACGAACGACAATTGTGATAGTGCCGCCGTCATCATATGTCGCCTCAACTCTCAATGTATTGGAGATGGCTCGTCGGCATACCTTTTAGTATTCACCTTGACGGGCATGTCGATCCGCTGAAATACCAATATTTTTCGGACTCAGAACCATAGAGTCCCCAGAGATCGAGGGTGCATTTCTTTCACCTAACAAGAAGTGATGTAAGCCGAAACCTACTCTTCAGATCCCCATAAGAAGTCACCGATGAGTAAGGCTTGCAAAGAAGCAGAAGTGGCTCACCCATACCATCGACAAGGGCAAAGCGATCGAGCGCGTGATTATTCGCCGCAGGTTTATATGCTTATCATTATAAGTCACGGGGAATGACATAGGTGGTATTGTTGAAAACCTGTGGATGACCAGCGAGAACAGACAATGACTGCCAAGACAATTGCAGTAGACTAGGTTTCCGTTTGATTGAACCAGTTGATTGCACCATTTGATTGTACCACTTAATTACGCCAGTTAGCCTACCAAATGTATCTTCAATTAAAAGACATTTTATTTATTACACTCTATTGCTCAAGCGTTGGGCCGCCACAGCAGATGGGCAAAAAGGTCAAATTTGATAAAGAACGATGGACAATATCCAACGGCGGCGACGATGTAGCAAACTACAGCCTGATTTGCTGTGCGCGACTGTCGTCGAACCGCTTGGTGACTTGGATCATTAAGGAGTCCTTCATGTGCTGTGCCTTTTGCTACCAAAGCTTGCACCTAATGAGATTGAGACGGACGTGGTAATGCCACAAACGAAGTCTGTGCTAAACCATCTCTCCATATATGTGCGCGCGGCGGTCGTCGGCATTCCCTGCAAACCTGCCAACTGGCAACCGGCGCTTGACCTTATCGCTCGCGATGGTCAGCTGCTGGAAACGCAATGCTGAGGGCGTCTCAGATGGTCTTGGGGGTGCGCCACCTCGGTCCATGCTCCAACGTCGTCGTAGACTTCTAATGAAGAAGTCTTGTTATCCGCGCAACAACATCGTCGGTCTCCATTCGCAGAATGTCGCGCGATTTCCCAAGCATCCGAAACACTCCTCCTCTTGGTTTAGTCACTTCCGACAGAGCCGATCTAGGGGTAATAACAATTTGGTTTTTCTACAGAAAACGCGTGTCACTATTGGTAAACCCATGACAATGGAAAAGCTTTACAACTCCTCCTGGGGCTGTGTACATAATCGCGGACGCTCGAAGTGGACAGAGTCAGAGCACTCTAGAGGGGGAGTGGCGATGTTATTAAATCTCTACTCATCGGTCACGGAAAATGGTCCCGTGGTCTGAGGCGCATTGAACGCCGCACTGGATGGCTGTTCAGCTCACGCTACTGGGAGAAAGAGTTCTTGTTGTCAACATGTATGCATCAAGTGTCAAGACTGAGCGAGAGGCGTTGTTCGAGAGCCACATATTCTTCTACAGGCATACGACGGACCCATGTTTGTTGATGGGGACGTCAACTGTACTTTAGAGCCACGACTAGACCGTTTCTTTGTATCTCCACCCGGACGACACGATTCCTTGGTGTTGCGAAGGCTTATCGGTCGAGCGCAGCTCAGTGATGTTCTTGAAGGTGCCGTGGAGACAGCCGAAGATGAGAGAGCTGAACCGGCATTTCATTCAGCGGCTCACACTTTTTTATACACTCTGCCGGGCGGTGGTTCGGCTAGTTCGCGACTCGATAGGTGGTATGCGAGCTCGCTGCATTCTGATTGGATTGGAGACGTTGATATGTCGGTACCGATTCCTGCTGTTGACCACAAGGGCCTCAGCATCAAGATTGGCGTGCCCCGCCATGTGGTCCGTGTCCGAAAGCCGAGGCGCGTGTACCCTCTTCCAGGTTGTGCACATGCAGCCGCGCACAATTCCATCATTGCAGCAATTACGCTGGCCCAGCTTTGGGCTGACGCGATTATTTCTGTTCCGATGTCAGACTATACCACAGCAAGGAGCTTGGCGGACTGGTTGGACGACTGGAATATAAGTCTTCGTAGATTTTTTTGGTGACTAACAATACCGTGCGTCAAGGCCTGACAAAAACTATCGGCAGCGACTGCATCGTCTCTATGTCCGACTGAATACTGCTCTCCTGGTGGCGCGTACCTCTGATACCTCACCTTCGGGCGACTATGAAGGATGCGACCAGCCTAGCACCCCCGATACTCCGGTGGAACTTAGGCGTTAAGTGGCAGAGTGTCGCCGCTTATGGCAACGAACCACGAAAGAACGCCTTCTCGTTTAGAACACTTACACGCCTGAAAAGACTTACCGCCAATTTTATACTCGAGTTTTGACTAAGTTTTAGGACAACTTTACCGTATCACTGGGAGGAAAAGCGTCATCCGGGCCGAATAGGTCCCAGGACTTGGCTGACGAAATGTCCGACGGCTGGGCGCGTATTATAACTTATTATTTTGCCTGTCCCGACAATGCCGCCGCGTTCCTTTCCCGGGCCACCCCTCCGGACCGGTTTGGTGACTCTACTGTGACATCAGACATTTCTCCCGACGATGTGAGTGCGGCTCTACAGATACATAAACATGGTAGAGCCGCTGGATATAATTAATAACACATTTTAACTGCGATTACGCGGACACGCTCGGTCCCATTCTCGCGACATTAGACACCAGATGGCTTACGTGCAGCGTGATATCGGCGTCGTTTGGTGAAGAAAATATTAAGTGTTTGATGAAATCTCCGGCCTCTGCCTTTCCGCTTGATCATCGCCCGATCGCTCTCCTCAAGAATGGCTAAAAGAAATTCACCAAGATTTTTTCGTTTCGGGTGCAGCCACTGCTGTCGCAACTCGTCCTGCCGGCTCAAGTTGGTTTTGTTCCGAAGCGATCGATCCATACGGCTCTTGAAATTTTAGCGGCGGTACGCAAAGCTGCAAACTTGAACAGCAATCTACATGGAGCAATTGTTCTGCTTATCGATTTTGCAAAAGCGTACGACACATTGCGACGTCCAAATTTACTTTCGGCGCTGACGTGGCTTGGGTTGTCACCCGACTTCGTATCCGTCGTGGCAGCATTACACCGCGACACCACGTGCAATTTTCTCGTCAATGAATATCGCTCGAGTCGACGTGCCGTTACTTGTGGAATCCGGCAAGGGTGCCCTCTTGCGCCACTTCTCTTAATTCTCGCCCTCGATAGTGTCTATCGGGTGCTTCAAGCGCGGGGATCATTCGAGGTTTACCTACCACATCTGGCGGGCGGACAACTGAGCTCAAAGTCTCGGGATATACCGACGTCACTGCTTATACCTTCGCTACCGGTCTCCAATTTTGCCTGTTATCGTTATTCTCGATGACTTTGCTCGCGTGTCAGGTCTTTAGACAAATCAAGCTGAATCAATGGTCCTCGGACTGGACCCGCGCGGATCAGCGCAACCTGTAAGCTTCTGTGGTCTCACTTTGCTGGTCCTCGGCGAAGCTTGGCGGTAACTTGGTGTTCTGGTGGGGCAACAGGTTGCGGGAGCCGATATAGTGGAATAAGTGCATTCCGATCTCTCTGGAGCCTACTTATATTAACACTGGATAAGACGCACACGGTGGAACAACGGGCTCAGCTCGCCAGTGCTATTGCTGTCCCCAGTACACCGTTTTTAGCACGGCACTGCTGGCCTCCTCCTGACGTGGTTATCAGGCTGCTCGGTCTGATTATTGACTTTCTGGGGCGTCCGTGATGGCAAGCGGTCCCGACCGTGGGTCCCTTCCAGGATAGCTTTTTTACCAATCCCTCAGGGTCTAGAGGTGCCTCGTATTCATGCGGAATAGACGACAATGGCAGCTACAGCAATTGGAAATTCATCAGCTACTCTTTCTTCGAGGGAATTACGGCTTGGTGATTGCTTGTGGGGATCGAGCGGGTCGAGTCCTGCTTACATCACGCCTTGTTGGACTGAAGACAAGCATCCTCGGTATCGAGCGACTATATGGCAAACCGGGTCCGACATTGTTGATAGTTATGCGGCTCGGCACGCTCGACAAGGCGCGGTCAGGGAAGTCAGCAGACGTGCCGTCTCTTTTACATCGAGAGATACGGTAGCCTATAATGACGACGGTAGTGTTACCGTTAATGCTCAGCGGGTTCTTGATGATCGACTGCGCGCCGGGATGCGTGCTAAGGTTGCGCGTCGGGTCGATTTGATAACCGATGGCTAGTCCACGCCACGCTCAAGAATACGTCGTGGCTGCGAGATCGACGGGGTACGGCTTACACATTGAACAGAGCCGCCTTTGCCCTGAGTTTGACTTACCTTGGAGAGGCAATGTCTTGAAAGATTTCGAAGACTGGCATTGTCTTGTTTTCTCCCACGCTTGACATGGCAGACCAGTCTATGGCGAAGAGACGGCATTTCGGGTCCTTCTGCCTCCCACTTCTTTACAATTTCCCGTTTCTGGTCTATCGGGCATTGGAACCTGGGTTTCTAATTTCGTACTCAACGAAGGTGCACCAATTCCATGACTGGCTTCTAACTAGTGAAGGTATATCTCACCTGCATTTCGATACGGGTATGGAATGTGGGTTGCAACCCGTCTCGTCCATGACGGCGTGCGATATCGCCGCTTCCTCATCCAGTGGGATTCTGTCCACTTTGGCGCGCATTTGATGCTCACGCGGGTTGTCCACCTGTGGGCCGGTCGTCGACGGTGGCGGCCACGTCGAAAGAAACTAAAACAGCTGATCTCCTGGCTGCGCCATATGGAAGGAACTGAAGATTCTCAAGGAACGGGTGCAAAGGCGGACTTTTACGTGATTCAAAAGGTTCACCATTGATCACGTGGAGAGACACTCGACAAATTCGTGCGTCTTCTCCGACCCTCTCTTCAACGATATATCGACTGAAGAATAACAGTTTTTCGCTCTGGAATTAAGTAAAGTAAGATCAGTCGTGCCCTGTCCCTGACTGTGTGGATGCTGGTCCAGCTCTGGCAAGATATATCTTTTGGACATGCCCTAGCGCGCGTTGACACTGGAAATACCTCCTTAATCGGTGGCGATGGCTTTACAATTTCCAGGAGGATGTCTTGCATGTCTGGGTGTTTGTACTGGACCTCCCGGGGAGTCCGCCAAGCGCATGGGTTGTTGTCAAGCAATCTATGAGCACAGTGGCAGATTTATTGAAAGCTCAGGCAGCGGTCTCTTTGTCAGCTCGAGAGCTGTGGTGTTTTGACGTATCAACGACACTTCATGCCATCTGGGTTGAGCGCCTCCGCCGCATGGAAGACCCGTCTATATCACAGGATGTTCACACAGCTAGGGCCAAGACTATCTTTCGCCGGTCGGTTCAAAAGTTTCGTAGATTAACCTACCAGTCCGACATGGAGGAGGACGGGCAACTTTGTGCGCAGGTACGGTCGGCCTTGGCCGATACCCTCCTCTGCTCCAACGAACGTCCTTTGTTGCGCGTACGCCCTGTCGAACGGTGCCCAGGAGTGCTCTACCTCCTCTTTTTCGATGGAGGATCCCGCGGAAATCCAGGTCCAGGCGGAGCTAGATCTGTTATTGTCCGACTTTACATTTCAACGCACGCTGCATGCGTTTTGTGAGTAGCGAGCGTGGCCTATGCCTCTACCGATACCACTACCAATATTGCGGAATACTAAGGTTTCGTCCACGGTCTTCGGCAAGCAAAGACCAACGACTACTCATTCCTGCATGTCATTGGGACAATGCAATTGTGCTTGCACAACTCCGAATACGGCACGCTCCACGCAAGCAACACTTGGTGCAGTTTTTTTACAGAGGCCTGCGCCATCGCTAACAAATCCGTGTCTCCAGCTGGGGATTTCATGATCGCTCCTACAACAAAATGGCGGATCGACTGGCGCATATCGCTATGGACACAGGAGCTTCGGTTCAAGCGCACGCTTCTTCTTACCCCGTTCTAGTCCAGGACTCCACGAACTTTCTTGATTCTGATGTCTATCATCGGTTGAAAACCTCTTGAGCCGAACAATACGTCATACAGGGCCTCGTACTGACACCGAGGAACCTGACCATCTCGCGACAGGAGTCTGCGCGCAGGCGTTCTGATGTTTGCGACCTAGTGCTACCTAGTATATAAGGTAGCAGTCACCCCGGTAACATTGTTGCCGGGTGACAGGATGTAGTAGGTCGTAAGCGTACCGAAATATACCTCACTTTCTCACTCACTCACTCTAAGACTCAAGCTTGAGATGCCAGCCACGGACCGCGTCTGCCAAAGGTAATTGTGCAGTGTCAATGACAAAGTTGCGAGTTGAGCATTTGTCATCGCAGGTGGCATTCTGATACAGCATTAGGATATGATATGACAATGCGTAGACCAACGTTTGGTTCGTGCTTGCCAAGACATGACAATGGGAATGAGATTACTCTGTTCGTCACTTCAACGTCACTCGTTGTGCTGCAGCAAAATTGAATAATCACTTCGCAGTCGTCCGTGACTGGTATCGCTAAAGACGCAGCTCCATGAGTAGCGCGTCGTGACCAGGTTTGTAGTAGTCGGCACGAACACTTGTGCGCTTGAACCCGTGCGACTCGTATAGTGCGATTGCCCCCTCGTTCGTCGTATCCACTTCGAGCACGAACGTCGTCGCCCTGCAGAAGCAGTCGACATGATACGAACAAGAAAGAACATCTGCTTGTCAAGGACTTCTGAGCTCACCGTTGCACGTACCTGTTGGTGCGTAGAGTCGCGATGGCGGACTGAAGCAAATACCGAGCGAGACCTTGTCGACGGTGGTGCTCAGCTACAGCGATGCGGTCAACGTGGCCTTCGGTCTATACTTACAGTTGCATGAGCTGGATGCGAGACACAACATCTTGGTACGCAGTAGCAACCACGTACGCCGTTGCGCCGGAACAGTACGTAGCCAAGAACAATCGCATTGCTCGTATCCATCGCCATGAATAACGTGTTGTGGCTGAGCCATCAGAAACAAAAAAGGATGAGTGTAAGCAGCTGATGCCACGCACGAGGGGCCGTCAATGCGCTGCACTCCTACGGCTTCATGGCTTCCTCCACCAAGCGCTGACCGAGACTATCGCTCTTGGAGAAACTCCTGTCGCATGAGCGGGCACGAGAAAAGAAGACGCACACAGGTATCACAAGCACAGGACGACGGCAACAGGTTACAACACATCGTTTTCATAGTATCTACACAATCGCTTGGTGGTCGTCGGTCACCAATCGACTGTCGGCCTCACTTTTTCTCGAGACGCACAGTCTGCGCGAGCCACTCGGCCTTCGTCTTCTTGGTCGCCTTCACTAGCTCCATCGATGCCGGCCGTAGCAGTAGAGAGAGAGGTAGTTGATGCACGCACGTCGTAGCGTGTGTCAGCACCGAGCGTCGAAACGATCGAGCGGTCTCGTT
Source organism: Hyaloperonospora brassicae (assembly GCA_947650285.1). Classification (NCBI taxonomy): domain Eukaryota; phylum Oomycota; class Peronosporomycetes; order Peronosporales; family Peronosporaceae; genus Hyaloperonospora; species Hyaloperonospora brassicae. The sequence continues at coordinate 4,527 of CANTFL010000468.1, read as the reverse complement.
GTTTACACCGCGTAACACGTTCCCGCTCTTGTTCCCTCACTCGTCCAGCCACTCACTCGACCAGCCAGTCGTCACGTCGGTCGGTCTGTCGGTCGGTCTCGTCGGCCAGTCGTCGACTCGTTTTCAGCCGCCCTCCGCTTCACACGAACGAACGTCCTCGTGTTCCTCCACGTCCTTCAGGTCCCTTGTATCTCAAGATGACAACACCCCATCACACCGTCTTCTCTCTCCTCCTCCGTTTCCACCCCCAGTCGCCCTGTCGTCCATCCATTCATCTTCCAAAGCCGCAATGGACTCCACTGCGTGTCCCTCTTCAGTCTCGCCCGACAAAGCTCGAGCCGCTCCTCGCTCCCTCCCGTCCCAGCGGCTCAATATGTCCGAGCGGTCGTCCAGACGTCGGTCGCTATCCACGCAACCACTTACGTGCAGCCACCGATTGACTCTGCGCGGCTCCGCGGTCGCTTCAGCACCGGGTGTTGCCAGATCTCGGCCATCGTAATGCGCTCGTCCGGGTCCACGCACAGCATCCGTTCGAGCAGATTCTGCATGCCCTCCGACACGTCCCTCTCGAGCCCCCACGCCGCGAACACGGCCTTGACGCCGCGCTTTGCGACGTACCGGAACCCCGCGTCCGACGGGTCGGCGCGCTCGAACGGCGGCGACGACGTGAGCAGAATGAAGAACGCGATGCCCGTGGCCCAAATGTCGGCGCGCCGGGGGTCGTAGGCCTCGCGGGCCACGATCTCGGGCGCCATGTAGTAGTCTTTGCCCACGGCCGCGTCACAGCAAAGCGCGTCGGCGGGACGACGGCGGCCCAGAGATGACAGGGGCGACGACGAGAGGTCCGACAGCTCGGGCACACACAGCCCAAAGTCGGCGATCACTGCGCTCCCGTTGCGCAGCAGAATGTTCTCGAGACTGACGTCCCGGTGGGCGATGCCGTGCGCGTGGAGGAACCGCAGCCCCGAGAGCACATCGACGAGGAACGCGTGCGCGACCGCCTCCTGCAGACGCGTTGAGCCGTCTACGCCGCTCAGAAACGGTCCGTTGCCGTCATCGTGCACATCGTCTTCGGGGCGCGGTCCGCCACTACCCACTGCTGCTGTCGCTCTTGCGCCGCCGCCGCCGACACCGACAACGTCTTCGCCTCGCGGACGACCGCAGCTGTCGTCACTACAACTACGACGACCGCTACTGCTATCGACACGACTGCTATTGACACGACGGGTGCGGCTGCGGCTGCTCAGCCCTTCGTTACGGTCGACTCGCGGCCGGCGACGCTGGACACAGGCGTCGAGCAGGTCGCCGCCCTCGCAGTAGTCGAGCACGAGGTGCAACGCGCCCCGGGCCACAAAGCACTTGTGCAGCCGAATGACGTTCGGGTGGCCGCCCAGCGCCCGCACGCGGCTGAGCCCCTCGACCTCGAGCTGCACGTCCTCCTGCACGAGCTCCTGCGCGCGCGACGTGTGCCGGCTGGCCAGCTGCAGGTCGACGGTCTTGACGACCACGCGCTCGAGCGTGAGGCGGTCGCGGCACAGGAGGATCTCGCCGAAGAGGGCCGCGCGGAGCGACGTCTCGGGCTCGTAGCGGTCCGCGACCGCTTTGCTGGAGCTGTGGCTACTACTGCCGCCGCTCTGCGAGCTCGAGGGCCGACTTGGCATGGGGCAAAAGGACGAGCAGAGCGAGCGAGAGAGAGAGAGATGCGATGCGATGGGGGCAGAGCGGAAGGGGACAGGTCGAGTGGAGACCGTCGAGGCGATTACAGGACAGCGACCGCAGCAGCAAAGACGAGAGAGCGACTGACCGATGGACGGACGGACCGTGTGGATCGTCCGACTGATCGTAGCACGAGGCCAAACACAGCGTCGATGGCAGCCAAAGGACGCACGCACGTACGTACGCACGTGCGATGAGCTGCAGCTAACAAGCAGACAGACCAGCAGACCGACCGACCGACCGACCGACTGAACGACAGACTGACCGACACGGAGACTGACCAAGTGACTACTTGACCGACGGATACCCGGGAGGGAGAAGGCCGAGATGCACTTGAAGAGTGAGGCGATCAGCTGGTGACGAGTGGGTGAGAGGGTCGAAGCGACGTGACTTTGACTCGAAGTCGGGGTCTGCTCCAAGAGAGTGCACGTCAAAGTCAGCCGCTCGTCGTCAGCCGTTTGTCGCGTGTTGCGTCGGCGGCTCCAAAGCAAATGGAAAACGTGCCGACACTCGACACTCGCTGCTCTTTGGCCGCTCTCCGCTCCTTTCACGTCTCGTGGTGGCTGCTGCCTCGTTCTTGTCTCGACGTCGGCTGCAGGTCTTCCGGCCGTTTCACCACCTGACGCTTTGACGCCGTTTTTTCGGGGATACGTCTCAGTCAAACGACGCGTTTCGACGTTCGGCACGTTCAGTCGCAGTTAGCGCTCGCGTGCTCTGGAAGGGCTCTCCCGCGTGCATCGGTCAGACAAAAGCCGTTGTTTGCATCACGTCGTTGCTCTCGCTCGCTCGCTCCCTCACTTGCCCCGCAAGCCACTTCATGTGACTGTTAGGCACCGCATGCGCTGCTTTTCAGCGTTTTTTTCCTTCTTTTTCAGCCGAGAGATATCGCAAGACGCTTTGTGCCTACTCACTCACTGAACCGCCGCCGCTCGTCGTCGTCGTGGCCTCGCACTCGAATCTTGCGAGACGCAGGACACGGGACGCATGCGAACGAACGATGAGTCAGTCGGTGCCGGCGGAAAGGAACGCTCGAAAGCGAAAGCCTCGAGCTGCACCCGACAATGAACGCGTCCGCGCCACTTCAATGAGTCTATTTGTTGCATGGCCAGAGCATCGCAGCCGTTCAGAAGGATCGTTTCGGACTGATCGCCTGAAGCGCACAAGTCGAGTGGACGGTCACCGTCGCCCCCGGCAGCACTGAGCTTACGACGTGGGCAAGTAGAGCGTCAGCGACAAGTTGGACTGCACACGACAGCAGTCAAACTTGTCGCTTGCAAAAGAGCGGTGCGTGTGACACGCCGCATAGAGTCGCGGGCTGCCGAGAAGCTGTCGACATTATTGGCGTTGAGGACGTCGTGGAAGAGTGTGCAGCCGATCCCCCGTGCGCGGATCAAACGAGTACGCATGACAGGGTCGAAGCTTTGCGGACGCGAGAATATGTCCGGCTCGAATGTCGAATCCAAGCCGTAAGACAGGATTCGAGGGAGCGATCTGGCTCAGCGTTGGACACGCTGTTGAACAGAGAGGCAGACAGAGGGGCAGAGTTCGAACTCTGCGTACGAGGAACGCGCCGTAACGACTATGACGTTTCAGACGACAGAAGACGTTCATTGAGACTTTGGGCGTTGCGGTGTGAGCGATTGAGACGCGTCGGTCGAGACTTGTTCAGGTTCTCATTTGATTGAGCAATTGCAAACCAAAGCGCAGTTGGCCACATCGGCGCTCCATTGAGGCTGGAAGAAAAGCCAGGAATCGGAATCTCCACTTCGGATATCTCACAATCTGCGCACGTTGTCTTTCACTCCGGTCCTTGGCAAGGAAGCAGGTCCCGAGGCTTGTGCACTCTCTGTTTCTGGACGAAACAGCGAGACTTTGGTGGTCGAGAGCTCGATGCGCTTCGTGCAAGAAACGAACGATGAAGTCGCTCGTTGATCGATGTCCGAGCACTAATGTAGCGGTCACGTCGAACCATCGATGGCTGTAAGAGCTAAAACGATCCCTACTGCGAAAGAGGATGGAGTGGTACAACAAGCTGCTTTCGTTGAGCTTTTACATCTTTCGTATAGCTTCATGATCGGCTGTTGATGCAGACACGACCCGCGTAGAATCCGCTTCGCTTTCGTTTCATTAGTCATGTTCCGCTTTGTGGTGGCAGGATAGTGAGAATCGTTAGTGCTGGGTAAATGCGTCATTGCTGATGCGAGTCTACTGACGACTTGCCCAGAAGCGATAGCTTAGCTGGCAACTATCCGATAAGAGGAGGCACGCGCGATACTCTAGAACGAGCATTCGACTATAGTGAACTCGACTGGAAAGGCGACCGCGTCTGGATTAGCATCTCCAGTGTCGAATTTGGAACCCTGACGCATGTTGGCATCAGCCGTTTGTCATTGATTGAAATGACCGATCAGCTTCGAGTAGCGCGACTTGACTGGTCACGGGGAGACACATGCTAGTCATCAACGCCATAATGATATGCCGGGATACCGCCCGACTTCTTTGGTCGTAAGCGTCAACAAGAAACCCGCACTTAACTGAGCCGCATCTGCATCTTGTCGAGCACAATACACAATGGTGAAAGCAGTGTCGGCGAAGTGGGGAGCGTTTGCACTAGCTCAGACAAGGTGCTCTACATGTCGTGAGTGGCAGTCGATCACAACCTCATCTTGCGGTGCTTTAATCAATTGGAGTCATCATTGTATACTGGCTACCACCTCTCCGTATCCTTGTTTCAACTCCTTGTCACGTGCAAATTCAGGTGATGCAATACTAGCTATTCTTTCGTGCATGGAGTACTTCTCAAGTCCCCGT